>JAFLJL010014037.1:0-52107 GCA_018398815.1 Conus ventricosus | reverse complement strand
TCCTGCATCCAGAAAGACAGGGGCAGCAACTTCAGTGTTGTACAAACGTAAGCAGACTGTGCCACAAAGACATGCCAGCAGACGGGTCATGTTACAAAGACTAAAGCAGACTGCATCCAAAACAGTGCAGCAGGACTGGTCATGTTGTACAAAGACTGTAAACAACGTGCCACAAAACAGTGCCACAGAACGGGCAGTTTCTAACAAAGACTGTAAAGCAGACTGTTCCACAGAAGACAGCACCACAGGACGGGCAGTGTTGTACAAAATTTAAAAAGCAACTTCATCCAACCACGGGACGGGTCAGTGTTGTACAAACTGTAAAGCAGACGCATCCAGAGAAACATCGGGTAAAGTGTTGTACAAAGACTGTAAACAAACTGTTCCAGAGAAGACATCTGTCATTGTTGTACAAAGACTGAAAGCGGACTGCATCCAAAGAAAGACATTGTGATCGGGTTGGAAGCAGGGGCTGATGGTAGCACAGAGATTTAGTTTCTTGATCTGAAATTCTTTTCTGCTCCTAATTTTCCGCTTCTGCTTTCTCTCTTTCTTCTTTTCACTCCTCCCGACACCGTAGGCCAAATCATTCTGGAATTCTCTTTTGCCTCTTTTGCTGCTTATTTGTTGATCTCTCTCAGAAAACACTGGTTAGATTATCAGTTACACGAATACCTCTGGTGCAATAATAATGTCTGACCATGGAGGGACATCAGAGCTGTTTTCTTGTGCACGTGTACCCTTAGACCTATTTAACATATAAACCAGCATATCATCCTAACTTTGGAAAATCAGACCTTATCAAAGAAATGGGTCAGTCCACGTCAAAACAAAGAGGGGAGGAAAGTAATCAAATCGGTCTACACAGAAGTGTGTCACAGCTCGATTAATAGGTGCATGCCTCATTTTCCTCTTTTTTTTCCATGACAGGACTGTCTTTAAGTGATGTACTTACTGGCCACGACTGGCCTGTTAGGGAAAAACCCCCATGAACTAAGAAATTTCACATTACAGGCCATGATTGGGCCTATGTTAGGGAAAACCCCCCATATTGCACATTACAGGCCACAATTGGCCTATGTTAGGAAACCCTCCATGAACTAAGATTTTTGCACATTACAGGCCACGATCGCCTATGTTAGGAAACCCTCCATGAACAAGATATTGCACATTACTGGGCCCCCACTGGCCTATGTTAGGAAACCCTCCAAGAACTCAGTGATTACATTACAGGGCCCGATTGGCCTATGTTAGGAAACCCATGAACTAAGATATTGCACATTACGGCCATGACTGGCCTATGTAGAAACCCTCCATGAACTAAGATATTGCACATTACAGGCCACGATCGGCCATGTTAGGAAACCCTCCATGAACTAAGATATTGTACATTACAGGCCACGATCGCCTATTTAGGAAACCCTCCATGAACTAAGATATTGTACATTACAGGCCACGACCTGGCATATGTTAGGAAACCCTTTAAGAACTAAGGTGATGTACATTACAGGCCATGACTGGCCTTGTTAGGAAACCCTTCAAAACTAAGGTGATGTACATTACAGCCACGACTGGCCTGTGTTAGAAACCCTTCAAGAACTAAGTGATGTACATTACAGGCCATACTGGCCTGTGTTAGGAAACCCTCCATGAACTTTTTTCCCGGATAGAATGAGGATGTAAATATTTTTTTTTTTTTGGGAGGGCTCTGGCACAGTTTGCGTTTTTTTTTGTAAGTTGAGGAGAGTTCGCCGAGATTGGCAAAGAAATTGGTACAGCAGGTCTGTGGGACCAGATGCTTTGTTTGTAAGAACTGGGCAGTGGTGTGGCACTGTGGACGCTTTTTTTAAAACTGACATTTGGGGTGGCATTGTGGGACGCTTTGTTTTAAGAACTGGAATTTAGTATGGCATTGTGGGACGCTTTGTGTTGTAAGAACTGGACATTTGGTGTGGCATTGTGGGACCTTTGTTTTTTAAGAACTGGACATTTGGTGTGGCGCTGTGGACCTTTTTTTGTAAAACTGGGCAATTGGTATGGCATTGTGGGACCTTTTTTTGTAAGAACGGACATCTGTGTGGCATTGTGGGGGGCCCTTTTTTTGTAAGAACGGACATTTGGTGTGGCATTGTGGACCTTTTTTTGTAAGAACTGGACATTGGTGTGGCACTGTGGACGCTTTGTTTTTAAAACTGGACATTTGGTGTGGCGCGTGGAAACCTTGTAAGAACTGACATTTGGTGTGGCATTGTGGGGCGCTTTGTTTGTAAGAACTGGAAAATTGTGTGGCGCTGTGGGACGCTTTTTTTGTAAGAACTGGACATTTTGGTATGGCATTGTGGGGCGCTTTGTTTGTAAGAACGGACATTTGGTGTGGGATTGTGGGGCCTTTGTTTAAAACTGACATTTGGTGTGGCATTGTGGACGCTTTGTTTGTAAGAACTGGACCCTTTGTGTGGCGCTGTGGGACGCTTTGTAAGAACTGCAAAATTTGGTGTGGCATTTGGGACGCTTTGTTTGTAAGAACTGACATTTGGTGTGGCATTGTGGGACGCTTTGTTTTTTAAGAACTGGACATTGGTGTGGCATTGTGGGGCGCTTTGTTTGTAAGAAAATGGACATTTGGTGGCATTGTGGACCTTTGTTTGGTAAGAACGACATTTGGTGTGGCATTGTGGGGCGCTTTGTTTGTAAGAACTGGACATTTGGTGTGGCATTGTGGACCCTTTGTTTGTAAAACTGGACATTTGGTGTGGCATTGTGGGACGCTTTGTTTTTAAAAAACTGGGCATTTGGTGTGGCGCTGTGGGACGCTTTGTAAAACTGGACATTTGGGGTGGCATTGGGACGCTTTGTTTGTAAGAACTGACATTTGGTGTGGCATTGTGGGACGCTTTGTTTTGTAAGAACTGGACATTTGGTGTGGCGCTGTGGGACGCTTTGTAAGAACTGGACATTTGGTGTGGCACTGTGGGACGCTTTGTAAGAACTGGACATTTGGTGGCATTGTGGGACGCTTTGTTTGTAAGAACTGGACATTTGGTGTGGCGCTGTGGGACGCTTGTAAGAACTGGACATTTGGTGTGGCATTGTGGATGCTTTGTTTGTAAGAACTGGACATTTGGTGTGGCATTTTGGGACGCCTTGTTTGTAAGAACTGGACATTTGGTGTGGCATTGTGGGACGCTTTGTTTGTAAGATCTGGACATTTGGTGTGGCATTGTGGGACGCTTTGTTTGTAAGAACTGCACATTTGGTGTGGCACTGTGGTGCCAACGTTGAAAGAAAAAGTATTTTTAGTTCACAAAGACCTGTTCATGTGTTCAATTCGAAATATATTCACATAATTTTGTGAAAACAATGTAGAAAGAATTTGTATGTAAATAGTGTAAAAGTTTAGTTATCAATTAAAAGGGAAACTCTCTTTTGTTTTGTCTGACTGTTGATGCTGCGTGAGCGAAAGAGAGACGACACCATTCTAATGAGTTAAAGCAATTACAATGAGTCTCTTTCAAAAAAGTCTTTAATAAGAACTGTCATCACCCGGTTGAAACTTTCCATCACCAGAACAGCACGCACGCTTGTACACACACACATGCACAAACACACATGCACACGTATGCATGTAAATGTATACAACTGCTGCACATTCATGTTTCTTTCATTGTGCACAATATCGGTCAAACCTGTCTGTAAATCGTGAGGAAGATGTTCAAAGATCACAACCGTGATTTATTCCAGTTATCTATCCCCACCTACAGATATTGCTTGCAACTGTCCAATCAGAATCACCATCCAGGATCAGGAGTAGATAATCCATGTGGACAGTCTGTGGTTCACCTGCCTCCTGAAATGCTGACTGTTTCCAACAATGCCAGCTCAATTGTACATTTGATGACACGGAGGACCGATGAGTTCTGAAGACATAAAGAATTTCACAAAGCTGAAATGCCTCTTAGTGGGCAGAATCAACCAGATGGAGAAATGCGGTAGAACCGCTCTGTCAGTCATGTGTCTGTGGTGGTGAGGACCACCCTGAAAGGCACCTGACTGATAGCGGCACAATGTGTACTGGAGTGGTCAAATGTCAATGACCACAGCATTATGTCCAGGTCAGTTTCATGAGCACAGTACCTTCATTTACATCACTGATATCTAGATGGGTGTGCAGGTACACAGAGCAAGGTAAAAGGTCAGGGGTGACTTCACAGTGCGTCTTTCAAGGTAAAAGGTCAGGGGTGACTTCACAGTGCGTCTTTCAAGGTAAAAGGTCAGGGGTGACTTCACAGTGGTCTTTCAAGGTAAAAGGTCAGGGGTGACTTCACAGTGCGTCTTTCCTATGGAGTGGCCACGTCTGTAGGGGACTGTATCCCCAACACGGGCTCCACAATGTGGACTGGTCCTATGTTGTAGGGGACTATATCCCCAACACTGGCTCCACAATGTGGACTGGTCCTATGTCTGTAGGGGACTGTATCCCCAACACTGGCTCCACAATGTGGACTGGTCCTATGTCTGTAGGGGACTGTATCCCCAACACTGGCTCCACAATGTGGACTGGTCCTATGTCTGTAGGGGACTGTATCCCAACACTGGCTCCACAATGTGGACTGGTCCTATGTCTGTAGGGGACTGTATCCCCAACACTGGCTCCACAATGTGGACTGGTCCTATGTCTGTAGGGACTGTATCCCCAACACTGGCTCCACAATGTGGATGGTCCAATGTCTGTAGGGGACTGTATCCCCAACACTGGCTCCACAATGTGGACTGGTCCTATGTCTATGTCTGTAGGGGACTGTATCCCCAACACGGGCTCCACAATGTGGACTGGTCCGATGTCTATGTCTGTAGGGGACTGTTCCCCAACACTGGCTCCACAATGTGAACTGGTCCTATGTCTATGTCTGTAGGGGACTGTTTCCCCAACACTGGCTCCACAATGTGGACTGGTCCTATGTCTGTAGGGGACTGTACCCCCAACACTGGCTCCACAATGTGGACTGGTCCTATGTCTATGTCTGTAGGGGACGTATCTCTAACACTGGCTCCACAATGCGGACTGGTCCTATGTCTGTAGGGGACTGTATCCCCAACACTGGCTCACAATGTGGACTGGTTTCGTCTATGTCTGTAGGGACTGTATCCCAACACTGGCTCCACAATGTGAACTGGTCCTATGTCTATGTCTGTAGGGAACTGTATCCCCAACACTGGCTCCACAATGTGGACTGGTCCTATGTCTGTAGGGGACTGAAATCCCCAACACTGGCTCCACAATGTGGACTGGTCCTATGTCTGTAGGGGACTGTATCCCCAACACTGGCTCCACAATGTGGACTGGTCCTATGTCTATGTCTGTAGGGGACTGTATCCCCAACACTGGCTCCACAATGTGGACTGGTCCTATGTCTGTAGGGGACTGTATCCCCAACACTGGCTCCACAATGTGGACTGGTCCTATGTCTGTAGGGGACTGTATCCCAACACTGGCTCCACAATGTGGACTGGTTCTGTCTATGTCTGTAGGGGACTGTATCCCAAACCCACTGGCTCCACAATGTGGACTGGTCCGATGTCTATGTCTGTAGGGGACTATATCCCCAACACTGGCTCCACAATGTGGACTGGTTCTGTCTATGTCTGTAGGGGACTGTATCCCCAACACTGGCTCCACAATGTAATGGTCCTATGTCTATGTCTGTAGGGGACTGTATCCCCAACACTGGCTCCACAATGTGGACTGGTCCTATGTCTGTAGGGGACTGTTTCCCCAACACTGGCCACAATGTGGACTGGTCCTATGTCTATGTCTGTAGGGGACTATATCCCCAACACTGGCTCCACAATGTGAACTGGCCCTATGTCTATGTCTGTAGGGGACTGTATCCCCAACACTGGCTCCACAATGTGGACTGGTCCTATGTCTATGTCTGTAGGGGACTGTATCCCCAACACTGGCTCCACAATGTGGACTGGTCCGATGTCTATGTCTGTAGGGGACTATTTCCCCAAACACTGGCTCCACAATGTGGACTGGTCCTATGTCTGTAGGGGACTGTATCCCCAACACTGGCTCCACAATGTGGACTGGTCCTATGTCTGTAGGGGACTGTATCCCCAACACTGGCTCCACAATGTGGACTGGTTCTGTCTATGTCTGTAGGGACTGTATCCCAACACTGGCTCCACAATGTGAACTGGTCCTATGTCTGTAGGGGACTGTATCCCCAACACTGGCTCCAAAATGTGGACTGGTCCTATGTCTATGTCTGTAGGGGACTGTATCCCCAACACTGGCTCACAATGTGGACTGGTCCTATGTCTATGTCTGTAGGGGACTGTATCCCCAACACTGGCTCCACAATGTGGACTGGTCCTATGTCTATGTCTGTAGGGGACTGTATCCCCAACACTGGCTCCACAATGTGGACTGGTTCTGTCTATGTCTGTAGGGGACTGTATCCCCAACACTGGCTCCACAATGTGGACTGGTCCTATGTCTGTAGGGGACTATATCCCCAACACTGGCCCCACAATGTGGACTGGTCCTGTCTATGTCTGTAGGGGACTGGTATCCCCAACACTGGCTCCACAATGTGGACTGGTCCTATGTCTGTAGGGGACTATATCCCAACACTGGCTCCACAATGTGGACTGGTCCTATGTCTATGGGCTGCTTTACAGCACTCAGTATCCTCCATCTTTTTGTTAACATGCCATTCAAAACAACACAGCCCTTTTTTTTGTCTAGATGTCTTGTTTATAACCCAATCAACATCAAGAATTTCTTTCACATACATCCATGCCACATATTTCCCATGAACACAGACACATCTATGCCCATCAACTCGTATGCATACATTTCCATGAAAAAAATTTTTTTTTCCGTCTTTTAATTTTTTTTTCTGTTCTTTTTAAGCCTAAAATCACTCTATTAAACAAATATGGATCTGAATGAATTCCATCTTGCACATTTCCACGCCCGACACAAATAAATGGGACACACACACACACACCACACACACACACACAAACACAACACACACACACACATCATGCACTACTTACCCCAGAACACACTTAAAGAGAAAAAAAGAAATCAAGACTCTTATTATTACATATATCATTAATCAAATGAATACTGATATAGCGCCTATTCTCGGCTAGGGGACCAAGCTCTAAGCGCTTTCAAACCACACGATTTACACATGGCTCCTACTGGGTAGTGCCAATGAAGAGCTGCCAGCTGGGCTTTATCAGTCGTTTCCCAAAGTCATCCACTTAATATTGCTCAATACGTTTACTCAGTTCCTTTTTTCATTCTTCCTTTCTCACGCAGGGGCATGCTATTTTTAATGTCATCATACCAACGCCAAACTGGGCCCACTCTTCCGAAGTTTGGGGGGATTTACTGTGTGCAAATGTTATGCATGCGTTGTTCACACACGGAACCCGGTTTAGGGCTCATTAAAGGCTATATACGGGAAATGGAGTCAGAACCAATGTTAACTCCACGGAAAATCCCTGTACCGAAAAAAGGGCCCCGGGGGGATTCAACCTGCAACCCAGGATCACCAAAATTACCGAGTCCACCTTACAAACTGAGCTATTTTTGGCCCAAGACCCATTTTAATTGCGATACCAGCGATGTTTCTCTCTCGAGCGCTCAGCCAGCAGTTCTTGCAGATGTGATACAGTTCATGTCCTGTCCATGGTCACTGCCAACGTGGCCTCCGCCTGAAAGGGAACCACGTCAGTCTGGACATCCAGGGGAAGCAACTTAAAAAAAAATTGTTCAGCAAAAATGTTGTTGTGTATGAAAATGACGCAAACTTCTTCTCGTTCATGACAAAAATGCACTCATCAAAAGCTGCGAGCGGAAAAGGAAGGGCGGCGTGTGGATGGCAGACAGGTGGCCACATAAGTGCACATTTGAATATGTGACCCCTGACATCTTTTTTAACGAATGTCAATGTTCGCATTTCCTTTCCCACCCACAATTCAGCCTGAAGGGGGGGGGGGGGGGGGGGGGGGGGGGGGGGGGGGGGGGGGGGGGGGATTCAAGTACTTTATGGAGTTTCCTTCACCACATTCCTGAAGTGCCTGGAATCAGTGATTGTAATGGTGATTGGTGCATGTTTCCTCTTATCAGAGAATCCTTTTTCAGATATACCATCTAGATGATTTTCACCCCTGCATTTTGAAAGTCCTACACTACATACCATGTCAAACAGGGATGCTCTGGGCGGCAGCAGAACTTACTGCCATTCCTTTAATTCAAGTATACTCACCCAAGGCTGCTGGAGAGCGGAAGGGAAGTGATTAAACTTCACTTGTGTACAACATTGTTGATGATAAGTTGCTAGGATTTTTTGTTCTTTGCTGTCTCTCTTCTACGCCAGCTCTGTGGCACTAAGCCCCATCATCCTCCCCCTCTCCTGTCCATTGTCACTCCTCCCCCCCCTCCTGTCCCTTGTCACTCTCCCCCTCTTCCTCCTTGTCACTTCCTCCCCCTCTCCTGTCCATTGGGCACTCCTCCCCCCCCTGTCCATTGTCACTCCTCCCCCTCCTCCTGTTTCGATGTCACTTCTCCCCCCCTCCTTTCTCCCTTTTCCCTTGTCCTTCCTCCCCCTCCTCCTTCCTGGGGTCCTCCCCCCCCATCCTCTGTCCATTGTCACTCCCCCCTGTCCCTTGTCACTCCTCCCCCTCCTCTTCCATTGCCATTCCTCCCCCTCTCCTGTCCATTGTCACCCCTCCCCCTCTCCTGTCCATTGTCACTCCTCCCCCCCCTCCTGTCCATTGTCACTCCTCCCATTTTCCCCTTTTCCATGTCACTCCTCCCCCTCTCCTGTCCACTGTCACCCTCCCCCTTTCCCTTTCCATTTCAACTTTTCCTCCCCCTTCCTGTCCCCGGGCATTCCTCCCCCTCTCCTGTCCATTGTCACTCCTCCCCCTCCTTTTTCCATTGCATCATCCTCCCCCTTTTCCTGTCCATTGTCACCCTCCCCCTTCCTGTCCATTGTCACTTCCTTCCCCCCCCTCCTGTCCATTGTCACTCCTCCCCCTCTCCTGTCCATTGTCATCCTCCCCATCTCCTGTCCCTGTCACTCCTCCCCTTCCTGTCCATTTCACGTCCCCCCCCTCCTTCCATTGTCACCCTCCCCCCCTCTGTCCTTTTCACTCCTCCCTTTCCCCCCTGTCCATTGTCACTCCTCCCCCTCTCCTTCCATTGTCAAATCACTTTCCCCCCCTCCTGTCCATTGTCACTCCTCCCCCTCCTTCTGTCCATTTAAATCCTCCCCATCCCCCTGTCCATTGTCACTCCTCCCCCTCTCCTGTCCATTTAGTCTCCCTCCCCTCTTTCCCGTCCAATGCCCACTTCCCCCCCTCTCCTCTCATTGTCACTCCTCCCCCCCTTGTCCATTTTCACTCCTCCCCCTCTCCCCGTCCATTGTCACTCCCCCCCCTCTCCTGTCCCCTTGCCTTTTCCCCCCCCTCCCTCTGTCCTTGTCACTCCTCCCCCTCCTCTGTCCATTTCACTTTCCCCCATTTCCCCTGTCCATTGTCACTCCTCCCCCTTCCTGTCCATTGTCACTTCCTCCCCCCTCCTGTCCATTATCACTCCTCCCCCTTCTGTCCATTGTCCCTCCTCCCCCTTCTCCTGTCCATTGTCACTCCCCCCCTCCTCTGTCCTGTCACTTTCCTCCCCCTCCTCTGTCCTTGGTCATTTTCCCCCCCTCCCCTGTCCATTGTCACTCCTCCCCCTCTCCTGTCCATTGTCACTCCTCCCCTTTCCCCTTGTCCATTGTCACTCCTCCCCCTCCCCCGTCCATTGTCACTCCTCCCCCCTCTCCTGTCCATTGTCCCCTCCCCCTCTCTGTCCTTGTCATCTCCCCCTGCCTTCCCAGGCATAGCCTAAAGCCCACGTCACTCCTCCCCATCCTCCTGTCCATTGTCACTCCTCCCCCTCTCTGTCCTTGTCATCCTCCCCTCTCCTGTCCATTGTCATCCCTCCCCCCCTTCCTGTCCATTGTCACTCCTCCCCTCTCCTGTCCATTGTCCACCTCCCCCCTCCTCTGTCCATTGTCACTCCTTTCCCCCCCCCTTCCATGCCATAGCTTAACCCGTCACTCCTCCCCATCCTCTGTCCATTGCACTCCTCCCCCTCCCTGTCCATTGTCACTCCTTCCCCCCTCGTCCTGTCCATTTGTCACATCCTCTCCCCCCCCCATGTCCCCTGTTCCCTCCCCTCCCTGTCCATTGTCACTCCTCCCCATCCCTTCCATTGTCACTCTCCCCTCTCCTGTCCCTTGTCACTCCTCCCCATCCCTGCCACTGTCACTCCTCCCACTCTCCTGCCCTTGTCACTCCTTTCCCCCCCTCCGTCCATTGTCACTCCCCTCCCTCTCTTTTTATTGTCACTCCTCCCCTCTCCTGTCCATTGTCCACCTTTCCCCCCCCCTCATCCATTGTCACTCCCCCCCTCTCCTGCCATTGTCACTCCCCCCTCTCCTGTCCATTGTCACTCCTCCCCTCCCTGTCCATTGTCCCCTCCCCCCCCCTCTCGGGCCACACTCTCCCCCCCCTCTCCTGTCCATTGTCACTCTCCCCCTTCCTTCCATTTCCCAAAAAACCCCCCTTCCTGCCCTTTTCCTCCTGCCCATGGGGGGTCCATGCCCCCCCCTTCCGTCAGTCCCCCCCTTCCCGCCCTTGTCACTCCTCCCCTCCCTGCCATGTCACTCTCCCCTCTCCTTTTATTTTCACTTTCCTCCCCCCCCCTGTCCTTTTCACTCCTCCCCCTCTCCTGCCCTTGTCCACTCCCCTCCCCTTCCGTCCATTGTCACTCCTCCCCCTCTCCCGTCCATTTTCACTCCTCCCCCTCTTTCCCGTCCATTGTCACTTCCCCCTCCCCCTGTCCATTGTCACTCCTCCCCCTCTCTGTCCATTGTCACTCCCCCCATCCCCTGTCCATTGTCACTCCTCCCCCCTCCTGTCCATTGTCACTCCTCCCCCTCCCCCTGTCCATTTCACTTTCCCCCCCCTCTCCTGTCCATTGTCACTCCCCCCCCCCTTTCACTCCCCCTCTCCTGTCCATTTTTCACTCCTCCCCCACCTGTCCATTGTCACTCCTCCCCCCCCGTCCCTTGTCACCCCCCCCCCCTCTCCTGTCCATTTCACTCCTCCCCTTCCTTGTCCATTGTCACTCCCCCCCCCTCCTCTTGTTCCATTGTCCTCCTCCCCCTCTCCTTTTCCTCTCCCTCCTCCATTGTCCACTCCTCCCCCCTCCTGTCCATTTCACTCCTCCCCCCTCCTCTGTCCATTGTCACTCCTCCCCCCTTCCTTGATCCTCCTCCTTTCCCCTTCATTGTCACTCCTCCCCCTTCCTCCCGTCCATTGTCACTCCTCCCCCTCCCCCTGTCCATTGTCACTCTCCCCTCTCCCGTCCATTGTCACTCCTCCCCTCCTCTGTCCATTGTCACTCCTCCCCCTCCCTTCCTTGTCACTCTCCCCCTCCTGTCCATTGTCCTCCTCCCCTCCCCTTTTCACTCTCCCTTCTCGTCCATTGTCCCTCCTCCCCCCCTCCTTCCATTTCACTCCTCCCCCCTCTGTCCATTGTCACTCCTCCCCCCTCCTGTCCTTGTCACTCCTCCCATCTCCTGTCCAATTTTTGTCACTCCTCCCCCTCCGTCCATTTTCACTTCCTCCCCCTTTCCCGTCCATTGTCACTCCCCCCCTCTCCTGTCCTTGACCTCCCCCCTCCTCTGCCATTGTCACTCCTCCCCCTTCCCTTTCCATATCACTCCTCCCCTCCTCCTGTCCATGTTCACTCCCCCCTCTCCTGTCCATTGTCACTCCTCCCCTCTCCTGTCCATTGTCACTCCTCCCCCTTTCCCCTGTCCATTTCACTCCTCCCTCCTCTTCCTTTCACTCCCCCCCTCTGTCCATTGTCACTCCCCCCCCTCTCCTGCCATTGTCCCCTCCCCCTCTCCTGTCCATTGTCACTCCTCCCCATCCTCTTCCATTTCACTCCTCCCCCCTCCTTCCCTTTTCACTCTCCCCTCTTCCATTGTCACTCCCCCCTTCCTTTTCCATTTTCCTTTCCCCCCCCTCTTTCCCGTCCCTTACTCCCCTTTGCCTTTCCCCTCCCCCCTCCCTCCCCCTTCCATTTTCCCCTCCCCCTTCCCGGGCCATTTCCCTCCTCCCCTCTCCCGCCTTTGGCCCTCCTCCCCTCCCCTGTCCATTGTCACTCCTCCCCTCCTCTGTCCCTTGTCACTCCCTCCCCCTCCCTGTCCATTGTCACTCCTCCCCCTCTCTGTCCATTTCACTCCCCCCCTCTCCTGTCCATTGCACTCCTCCCCCTTTCCCCCTTTTCCATTGTCACTCCTCCCCCTCCTCGTCATTGTCACTTCCCTCCCCTCGTCCATTGCATCTCCCCTCCCTGTCCATTTGGGGCACTCCTCCCCCTCCTGTCCATTGTCACTCCCCCCCTCCCCGCCATTGTCACTCCTCCCGCCTTCCATTGGTTATGGTACCCCCCTCCCTGTCCATTGTCCTCCCCCCCTCCCCTCTCCATTGTCACTCCTCCCCCTCTCCTGTCATTGTCACCTCCCCTCCTCTTTTCATTGTTAAACCCCCCCTCCTTCTGTCTTGCACTCTCCCCCTGCCCTGTCCATGGCCATAGCCTAAAGCACGTCACCCCCCTCCTCTTCCTTGTCACTCCTCCCCCTTCCTGTCCATTGTCACTTTCCCCCCCTTCCTGTCCATTGTCACTCCCCCCCTCCTGTCCATTTTAAAACCCCCCCCTCCCGTCCTTTTCACTTCCCCCCCCCCTCCCTGTCCTGGCCCTCCCCGCCCCGCACTCCTCCCCCCCCCTGTCCATTGCACTCCTCCCCCCCCCTTTCCCCCCCCCCCTGTCATTTTCACTCCTCCCCCTCTCCTTTTATTGCACCCTCCCCCTCCCTCCTGTCCAGTCACTCCTCCCCTCCCCTGTCCATTTCCATTTCCCCCCCCGCCCGTCACTCCTCCCCTCCTCGTCCTTGTCCCCTCCCCCCTCCTTCCCCTTGCCCCTCCCCCCCTCCCGTCCATTTTCCTCCCCCCTTCCCCCGATCTTCCCTGTCCCTTTTCACCCCTCCCCTCTCCCGCCAGTCACTTCCCCCCCCCCATTTTCCCCCTTCCCTGTCACTCCTCCCCCCTCTCCCGTCCATTTTCACTCCTCCCCTCCTCTGTCCATTGCATCCTCCCCCCCCCCGGCCATTTCACCCTCCCCCTCCCGTCCATTGTCACTCCTCCCCCCCTCCTGTCCTTGTCACTCCTTCCCCTCTCGTCCATTTTCACTCCTCCCTCTCTGTCCATTTACTTCCCCCCCCCCAATCCCCTCCTCTGCCATTGCACCCCCCCCCTCTCCCTTTCCCTTGTCATCCCCCCCCTCCCTTCATTGCACTCCTCCCCCTTCCTGTCCCCTTCCCCCCCCTTTCCTTTTTCCCCCCCCCTCCCGCCATTTCAACCCCCCCCCCTCCTCTGTCCCCTTTCATCCCCCCCCCCTCTGGCCCTTTACTCCTCCCCTCTCCTGTCCATTGTCACTCCTCCCCCCTCCGTCCATTGTCACTCCTCCCCCTCCCTTCCCTTGTCACTCCTCCCCTCCCCTGTCCATTTCCACTCCTCCCCCCCCCGTCCATTTCACTCCTCCCCTCCTTTCCCTTCCCTTGTCACTCCCCCCCCCTCCTTCCTTTCAATCCTCCCCCTCTCCCCTTCCATTGTCACTCCTCCCCCTCCCTGCCATTGTCATTTCCCCCCCCATCCTTGTCCATTTCACTCCTCCCCCCCCCCTGTCCATTTCACTCCTCCCCCCCTCCGTCCTTGTCATCCTCCCCTCTCCGTCCATTGTCACTCCTCCCCCCCTCTGTCCATTGTCCCCCTCCCCCCCTCTCCTGCCATTGTCACTCCTCCCCCCCTGCCATTGTCACTCCTCCCCCTTGTCCATTGTCCTCCTCCCCCCCCCGTCCATTGCACTTCCCCCCTCCCGTCCATTGTCACTCCTTTCCCCCTCCCTTCCATTGTCACTCTCCCCCCCCCCCTGTCCTTTTCACTCCTCCCCCTCTCTGCCATTGTCACTCCCCCCCTCTCGTCCATTGTCACTCCTCCCCCCTCTGTCCATTGTCACCCCCCCCTCCGTCCCTTGCACCCTCCCCCTCTCCGCCATTTCCACTCCTCCCCCTTCCTGTCCATTGTCACCCCCCCCCTCCCGTCCATTTTCCCCTCCCCCCCCCATTTCCCCCCCCAACCCTGGGGGTATTTTTGTTTGAATTTTTTAGCAATTTTGGATTTTTTTTTGCTCCTCCCCCTCTCCTGTCCCTTGTCACCCTCCCCCTTTGCCTTTCCCCCCCCCCCCGTCCATTTTCACTCCTCCCCCCCCTGTCCATTTTCACTCCCCCCTCTCCTGCCATGTCAACCCCCCCCCCCCTGCCTTTCACCCTCCCCCTCCCCGGGCCATTTTCCTCCTCCCCTCTCCCGTCCATTGCATCCCCCCCCTCTGTCCCTTTCACTCCCCCCCTCCCTGTCCATTGCCCTCCTCCCCTTCTCCTGTCCATTGTCCCCCCCCCCCTCTGTCCATTGTCACTCCTCCCCCCCCTTTCCCTTTCCTTGTCACTCCTCCCCCTCCCGTTTCCCTTGTCACCCCCCCCTTCCCCGCCGCCCCCCCCTCTCCTGTCCATTTTCACTCCTCCCCCTCACCTGTCCATTGTCACTCCTCCCCCTCCCTGCCCATTGTCACTCCTCCCCCTCTCCTGTCCATTGTCACTCCTCCCCCTCCTTCCATTGTCATCCTCCCCCTCTCTGTCCTGTCACTCCTCCTCTCCTGTCCATGTCACTCCTCCCCTCCTCCATTGTCACTCCTCCCCCTCTCCATTGTCACTCCTCCCCCTCTCCTGTCCATTGTCACTCCTCCCCATCTCCTGTCCATTGTCACTCTCCCATCCTCTGTCCATTGTCACTCCTCCCCCTCCTCTGTCCATTGTCACTCCTCCCCCTCCTCTGTCCATTGCCACTCCTCCCCTCCTCTGTCCATTGCCACAGCCTAAAGCCACGTCACTCCTCCCCCTCCCCTGTCCATGGCCACAGCCTGGTCTGCCCTGCCTCCATCCCAGCACTGGCAATCCACAGGGAGCAGTCAATGTCTTGGTCATCAGGAGGCAACCCATCAGAGGAGACACTGCACTGCTGGCCGGTCCACTTCGGTGCTGCTCAGTGGTACTTACTGGGATCCAGCATGTGCAGCATGCCTCTTACTAAGCCCCACATTGAGGACAATAATCACTTAGTTGCAGAGCTGGCACAAGCAAGCTCGCCCTACAGATGGTGCTACGAAGTCCATCCAATGACAGTCCCACTGAATTTGCTAATATAGGTGACCCAGACAGAACTGAACCATGGGCATAGACATGGAGAGATGATTGAAACTGAGGTCACCATGACAGCAGGGCATGAGGGGCCACAGAAGTTCAGGTATGTTGTTAATGCTCAACGATGAGGATGGGGATGATGAAGATGACGCTAAGAATTTCCATTCATGTCCAAGACTGCATGACAGGGCTGTACCATGCACTTACTTTCATGATATGACTGCATGACAGGGCTGTACCATGCACTTACTTTCATGATATGACTGCATGACAGGGCTGTACCATGCACTTACTTTCATGATATGACTGCATGACAGGGCTGTACCATGTACTTACTTTCATGACAGGGCTGTACCATGTACTTACTTTCATGATATGACTGCATGACAGGGCTGTACCATGTACTTACTTTCATGATGTGACTGCATGACAGGGCTGTACCATGTACTTAAGATAAGATAATGTTGCTTATAGCCCAGCCGACCGCAAAGGGCCACATCAGGGCTGTCACCACGTTAAAATCAACTCACCAGTCATTTAAAAAAAAAAAAAAAAAAAAAAAAACAACCTTTCACACATCTCTTTAAATGGTATCATCTAGAAACGCACCATAAACTAATCTTAAATCAGATGAAAAATGTTAATCTCTCTCAAAAACTCAAGGATCACATCAGGCGGGACATCCCTGAACAAGATCTTCATGGACTCCGCTGTAAAATGTTTGTGTCTCACATCGTGCAAGTCCCAACACTCTAAAAGAACATGTTTCATTGTGAGTGGCGCATGACATGGAATGCACCACGGAGCTTCTTCACTCTTTAAAAGGTACGAATGGGTAAAATACGAATGGCCGGTGTGCAGCCGGCACAGAACCGTTTCCTCTTTACGACCACCCGACGTAGATGGGAGGAAGTCCTTAAAGGTCTACTTTAGAGGTTTTCGATAATTGGTCAGCTTATGCAGAAATATGAAATGTTTGATAAATTGGTAAAATAAACATCCGATTCGCTGCCGATCACACGAAATCGATCCGCGAAAGTGGGCATTTTCACCTGTAATCAGGAAAACGGGAGGTAATCAACTAAATCTTGGCATGGCTTAACTACTCTTGGATGTGACGTCACATGATGGACTGGCCGTCAGCCGCGGCCTACACAACAAGCCAACGGTGACAGAAAGCGATTCTGATGGTTCTTGCACATCTCGATCGGTATTTAATTTATCATGTAAAAGCAGTGACTATGATTGCGACAGCCAGTGTGACTATGGGGATGTTTCTGCAAGGCCTTTACCTTATCAGTTTGAACGCTAAGTTCTTTTTACCACGTCAGTTCCAGCTGGACCACGGAAACGAGCTATTCAGTTCCAGCTGGATGCCCGAACACATCATTCCGAAGGCGTACGGACTTTACCGAAGTCTCGAGGAGGCTACCGACTGACTTCTTGATGCGATCACGCGTGGACGGCGAGCGGAGATTCTCCTTCCTCAAGCCTTAACGTGTTCATTCAATTTAACAAGTGTGATCTGTCCATAGATATGAACAGAATAAACGTGCGACTATCGTACTCATCTGTACGAGCTTACCACTCCGCCTTCAAAGTATACGCGCACAATGCAGACGAAGTTTTTGATCCACTCGAACGGGCTCGGCAATTGTCGGAACAGCTCGTTTCCGTGGTCCAGCTGGAACTGACGTGGTAAAAATAACTTAGTGGCCCGGCATGGTTGCACGAACCGAATCCACTTCTTTCGAGTATCTGGATCAGATGGAAATGTGTGCAAAGAATATCCGTCTCCTGCTGAGCTGCTGCACTCGCCTACAGCACAATATCTGCCACCCCCTCGTGACTTTTCAGGCTGTGGGGGATCGCAACTCGTGTTGATTTCACTTGGCGTTGGCTTGTTGTGTAGGTCGCCGCTGACGGCCAGTCCATCACGTGACGTCACGGTTTTCGGTCTAACCGCGCGGGGTTTGAACAGGTGTGCAAAACTCGTTTTTTGTCTATTAAATTCTTCCGGCGACTTTTTTGAAAAATGAATACCATACTGTAGTTATATGACATGTAGACATGTTTTTAACAAATTATCGAAAATCTCTAAAGTAGACCTTTAAGGTTTGGACGGATCTGAAAGAGTTTGTTACTCGTCTGTGTGTTCCAATCCTCCTGCCAGAGGTCTCTCACATAATCGTTAATTTTGGGTTTCACATCTGAGCAGGGGATATAAATGTTGGACAGTTTCTCTCTTGTGGCGTTCTTGGCTAAACGATCAACCATTTCGTTCCCGCCGATGCCAACATGACCAGGAACCCAAGCAAGAGTAATGTTGTAACCGTCCGCTTTCAACTTGCTAAAAAGTTCAAAGAAATTTAAAAGTTCTGGATGCTGAAGGTTGCGGCCAGCTATGGCCTCCAAAGCTGACAGCGAATCCGACAGAACCAGAAAGTCCCTCTTCGAAGAATGTGAGATTATCTTCAAAGCCAAAACCAGAGCAGTAAGTTCAGCAGAATAGACAGAAGCATCTGAATGAATATGTTCCAACAGTATCTGAGAAGGAGCCCCAGGGCAATAGGCTGCACAGGCCACTCCATCTTCAGACTTGGAACCGTCAGTGAAAACTTTTTGACAGGATGGGAATTTCGAACAGAGCTCAGCATACAATGCCTTGTACACCAGAGAGCGGGTAGACTCTTTGCGAAAAGCTGCAAGATCAAAACGAATCTCTGGTGTGAAAAAGGTCCACGGAGGTTGATCCGGAAACTTGGAGAAATCGGATACTACTCCTAGATCTAGACCTGCATTCCGCACGTGAGGCTGCATACGAAGACCAAACGGCGGAATACATTTCGGGTTGTTTTCAAACTTACTTTGGAACGGAGGGTCAAAGACACAGTCATAGGCAGGATTCTGCGGTTCTGAGAACAGTCGGATATAATAATTCAAAGACAGTTTCAGCCTGCGGTTGGACAGTGAAGGTTCACCTGCCTCTGCGTACAGGCTGTACACAGGGGTGGTGCGGAACGCTCCAAGACAGAGACGAAGCCCTTGATGGTGGATAGGGTCCAAGAGTTTGAGGTAAGACGATCTTGCAGAGCCGTACACGGCACAACCGTAGTCCAGTTTGGAACGGACCAAGGCTCTGTAGAGGTGCAGCAAAGTTTTCTTATCAGCGCCCCAGTCGGTGTGCGCTACGACCCGCAGAATATTCAGAGCTTTCTGGCAAGAAGTTTGAGGTTTTTGATGTGGCTGAGAAAGTTGAGTTTTTGGTCAAAAATAACTCCCAGGAATTTGGCTTCTTTTACAACTGGAATGGTGGACTTGTCCAGACGAATTTCAGGATCAGCAAAGAATCGACGAAAATTGTGGAAATGAATTGACTGAGTTTTGGTACGGGAGAAGGTAAACCCGTTTTTCCTCGGCCCACTGTTGGATTCTGTTGACACAAAGTTGGAGTCGACGCTGTACACTGGCGTAAGAAGCTCCAACTGCATACAGCGCAAAGTCATCAACAAACAGAGAGGACTCGGTGCCCAGGCACCATGCACTTACTTTCATGACAGGGCTGTACCATATACTTACTTTCATGATATGACTGCATGACAGGGCTGTACCATGTACTTACTTTCATGATATGACTGCATGACAGGGCTGTACCATGCACTTACTTTCATGACAGGGCTGTACCATGCACTTACTTTCATGATATGACTGCATGACAGGGCTGTACCATGCACTTACTTTCATGATATGACTGCATGACAGGGCTGTACCATGCACTTACTTTCATGATATGACTGCATGACAGGGCTGTACCATGCACTTACTTTCATGACATGACTGCATGACAGGGCTGTACCATGTATTTACTTTCATGATATGACTGCATGACAGGGCTGTACCATGCACTTACTTTCATGATATGACTGCATGACAGGGCTGTACCATGCACTTACTTTCATGATATGACTGCATGACAGGGCTGTACCATGTATTTACTTTCATGATATGACTGCATGACAGGGCTGTACCATGCACTTACTTTCATGATATGACTGCATGACAGGGCTGTACCATGTACTTACTTTCATGATATGACTGCATGACAGGGCTGTACCATGCACTTACTTTCATGACAGGGCTGTACCATGCACTTACTTTCATGACAGGGCTGTACCATGCAGAGAATGTAAATATGTGAGTTCACGACCACCCATGTTATTTTGCACGAAAACCCCCTTTTCACATCCAAATCACGTCCATCTCATGTCAATTTTAGCCAAAATTAACACCTGTTTTACAAAAAAATTAACACGCAAAACCGCCAAAATTGACGTAATTAATACATTGAAACGGGGGCTTACGTGCTAGATAAGATTTGGTGATCGTGAACAAACATATAATACAATCACACCAGGAACATAAAAAATTAAGGTTTAACAGCACGCTCTTCTACTACCAGCACTATTAATAAAATCAGAACAAACAACTGATTCCGTTTGATTAGTTATTTTTAATTTAAAGAAAATAAAACTATGTCACTTAATTCTTTAAATTGATGTCATCCGCCAAATACTTAAATAACTGATAAAAATCCCGCAAACCCCCGCTTAAACAGCCGGCAGTACACGTAGAACACTAGAGGGCTGCCCAAAATAAATAGCGGTCTGTTTTTAACTCCTCTAAATAGCCAACAACGTCGGTACACGAGAAATCGGCGAGGACTACGCCTAAAAACATTATATAAATGCCCCATTCTGCAAGACCGTCTCAACCGCTTATTATAAAGCCTAAAATTCGAGCAGGCATCTAGGAAAAAACATAACTCCTTTCCTCATCTGGCAAAAACAAAGAGAACTATAAAATTGCCACATTCATTGATAACTTAATGCAAAACTGCTAAATACTTCCCTCTAAAGAACAAAGTTTTAGTACCGTCGGAATTTTTTAAAGTATTATAGATCGCCTTGTATCATTCTTAACATCTACCCATATGTTTCAAGCCCTTTCAAAATATGTTAATCCATTTTACTTTAAAACCCAAATTCTTTCAGAGCAATCCTCATAATTACCAGTCGCCTTTTGGTTACTTAGGATGCCGTTAAGAACACATTTATAGTTTTGTAGGATATACATATAAGATGTGCCACTTTTTTACAACTATTTTAAAAAATGGAACCATTAAATAAAAACGAAGAGATATTAACGCCACATGGGACTGAGTCCTCCCCCCTTTTCTAATATGATCTTCTACTCCAACAACCCCTAATATATTCCCCCCAGAACAAGAAACTGGCATACCAATATGATAGCTATTTTTAAATCCAATGAATTTACAATAGACACCCTCAATTAATTTCTTTAAATTGGCTGTTTCTGTCCAAACTATATAACAGATAATACGCAAAACCCGCCTTAAATTGATGGCAGTGGCTTTAGAACTGAGGATGGATACCCTAATACCAATTAGTAGCTTTTTAAACTGTTTGTAAATGGACATACAACATAGGTTTTATGAGAAAAACAGCAGGTCCTACTGCCTAAAATACACAAAAAGGCTTTTTTAAAGAGCATAAGTGTTATAATATACAAGTTTCAACCACTATAAAAAAAGCCAAAAATTCGAGCAAGGCAATACAAGAAAACGTACTCCCTTTTTTCATGAAGTTCAGAAAATTCAAAATAATAATAAAGATATGCCTCATTAATATTAAATTAATCCAAAAATTGCTAAATACTTCTCATAAAGAACAAAAGTTGTAGTAACCATCGGGTAATTATAAAAGGTTATAATAGATTGCTGTTCTCCTTAACATCCACCATTATTTTTATCTTTTTCAGAAATGTTTAATCCAATTATACATTTAAAACCAATTTCTTTAAGAGCAATCATACAACCCCCCCCCCCCCGCCTATTGACATTTCATGCGTTAAGAACACACCCTCGTTTTAGTTTGGTTATATAGATGTACATCTTTTTATAACAATTAAAAAATTAATTTTAAAAAAATGGTACGTTTGAATATAATGAACATGCTTCTACAATGTAGGAGCGATTTCTAACCCCAAAATCTATAGACTTTCATTTACTAGGATATACGATAAGAAAATTTGCTTAAGCCCGAATCCGACCGCAGAGGGCCACATCAGGTGCAGTCACCAACGTAAAATCAAACTCACATCATTAAAAAAAAAACAAAAAACAAAAAAAAAAAAAAAAAAAAAAAACAAACATACACACATCACGATAAATACATCGACTACAAACGAACCAAACTTTGTTAAAACTCCTTCCTTCCGTAACATCTCAAACCATATGAAATAGTTAATATTCACACAAAAACCCAAGGATCACGTCAGCGGGACAACCCTGAACAGGAACTTCATGTAATCCGCTGTACAAATGTTTGTGTCTCACATCGGCAAGTCCCAACACCTAAAAGAACAGGTTTCAATGTGAGTTGTGCAAACAAGGTATGCACCACGAGCTTCATCACTCTTTAAACAGGTAAGAAAGGTAAAAATACAATGGCCGTGTGGCAGCCGCACAGAACCGATTCCCTCTTTAACGACCACCCGACTATATATGGGAGGAAGACATATAAGGTTTGGACTGATCTGAAAAGTTTGTATATTCGTCATGTGTGGTTCCAATCCTCCTGCCAGAGGACCTAACACATAAACGTTAAATTTGGGTTTCAACATCTGAGCAGGGATATAAGTGTTGGACAGTTTCTCTCATGGTGGCGTTCCTATGCAAAAACGATCAACCATTTCGTTCCCGCCCTATGCCAACAAGGCCAGGAACCCAAGCAAGAGTAATGTTTTAACCGTCCGCCTTCAACTTTTAAAAATTTAAAAAAAAAAAAGTATAAGTTCTGGATTCTGAAGGGTTGCGGCCAGCAAGGCCTCCAAAGCTGACAGCGAATCCGACAGAACTAGAAAAGTCTCTCCTCGAAGAATGGGATTAATCTTCAAAGCCATACTAGAAGCATAAGTTCACAGAAAAAACAGAAGCATCTGATGTAATGTTCCAACAATAACTGAGAAGGACCCCAGGGCATAGGCAGCACAGCCACCCATCCCAGACTAGGAACCGTCATGAAAACTATTAGATAGCAGGTAATTTGGAACATAGCTCGCATAACAAAGCCTTGTACGCCAGAGAGCTGGTAGACCTCCTTACGGAAAGCTGCGAATCAAAACGAATCTCATTGGAAAAAAGATCCATGGAGGTTGATCCGGAAACTGAAAAATCGGAAACAAATCCCAGGTCGAAACCTGCATTCCGCACGAGAGCTCATACGAAGCCCAAACGGCGGAAACATTTCGGGTTTGTTTCAAACTTACTTTGGAACGGAGGGTCAAAAAACACAGTTCATAGGCAGGATCAGCGGATCTGAGAACAGTCGATGAAAAAATTACCAAAGACTAGTTTCAGCCTGCGGTGACAGTGAGGTCACCTGCCACTGCTTACAGCTGTACACAGGGTGGTGCGGAAACTCACCGAATACAGAGAACGAAGCCCTTGAAGTGGATATAGGGTCCAAGAGTTTGAGGTAAGCTGATCTTGCCGGAGCCGTACACATCACAAACCGTAACCAGTTTGGAACTGACCAGGCTACTTGTAGATGTCAACAAAGATTTCTTACAGCGCCCCAGTCGGTGTGTCTACGACCCGCAGAAAATAATCATCCTTTTGGCAAGCAGTTTTTGGAGGTTTTTAATATGCTGAGAAATTAATTTTTTGGTCAAAATGACTCCCAGAAAAATGGCCTCTTTAACATTTAGCGGAATGTAGATTTACCTACTATGATAAAGTTCCGGATCTGGAAAAAACTGACGGAAATTAGGAAGTGAATACACTGGTTTAGTAGCATAAAAGTAGAAACCGTTTTCATCCGCCCCCCGATGGATTTTATCAACACAAAGCTGAGCCCTGCGCTGACACTCGGGTACAGCTTCCAGTTGCGTATAACCGCAAAATCATCCCCAACATTGAGCAGTCAGAACCCTGCTGAACTGGATTGAACAAAGTGAGTTGAATCTTAATACTAAAGAGGGCCGGAATAAGTATGCTCCCCTGTGAACACCCAACTCCTGCTCGTGGACATCAGAGAGATTGAGCCAACCCTGACCCTGAAACTGTCGTTCTGCCAAAAAAATAAGAAATAAAAGCGGGAAGAAGACCTCGGAAAACCCAATCGTGGAGATCAAAGAAGTATCCCCGCTTCCAGTGTATCGAAAGGCCATCTCCAAGTCAAAGAAAATAGCCACTGCATGCAGTCTGTTATTTAAAAAAGCGTTCCTAAGTGATAGATTTCCAAACGAATCAAATGGTCAACTGTACAACGATGTTTGCGAAACACACGTTCTTTTATCGCCAAAAGTCCCATCGGAATTCGAGTTTCCACATGAGCCTAGCATTGACCATTTTTACCATCAAATTTACAGCACAGCAGTTCACAGCAAGGGACGGTAGTTAGATGGATTAGAAAGATCTTTTTTTCCAGGTTTGGGGATGGGAAATAAAGAGGGCTTTCCGCCAAGAGGGTGGAAACAACCCTGTATCCACACGTGTTGTAAACCGTCACAGGAAGTCAGAACCCCTTCCTAGTCGGAAGATGTTACAATATAGATAATTTATGTCATCTATACCTGGAGAGGAATCCGCGCAAGAGAGAAGCAGATTCCAGCTCGATTTTAAAGTAAAAGGAAGATTGAAAGTCTTCATGTTGTCGGATGAAAAAGTTGCACGGGAGATTTTTCTTTTAGGGCTTTGTGTTTTGACAAAAGTGACTGCTTTATTAAAGAGGAGGAAATTCTATTTTCAATGGTTGAAGCAAGCAGATTATCAACTGCTTTCCTTTTCTGTTAATAAAGAATCCGAAAACTTGAGATGGTTCACAGTGGGACAGTGGTTCTCCCTTTGTTTTTCTTAATGATGCCACACTTTATCCTAGAAGTATTTTGATGTCAGCCTGGAGCAGAAGCTTCTCCAGGACCGACGATTACTGATTTAAAAGTGTGTCTTGATTAGCACTGGATTTTTCTGATGGGCCTCAGGAGCGTTGGACCCGAAGGTCTTGGATAACCTGACGCTGACCCGTTTACATAACTTTAGAAATTTGTTGGTCAATCCTGACTCGAACCAGGGTGTTTTTGGCATTGAAGTATATCGAAGATCACTGAATACATGCTATAAGCACATATGATTATAGTGTTAGTCAGTGATTCTGCTGGATCCTGACTCTGAAGAAAATTCAGTGACCTGGAACACCTTGGAAATAGTGGCTCAAAAAATGACCCATTTACTTTCTTATAATTGAGATCCTGAGAGACCGAGACTGTTCAGAAATACAGTTGCAGAGGACAGGGAAAAGTCACTTCCGTGCAGAACGACATGGAACAGACCACACAAGTCCATGACCAGCGAGGGGTCACAAACCGACAAATCTAAACACGAAAGTGAAACCTTTGGAATAGTGGATGTAAAGTTGCTGATCCGTCGTACAGACAACAACAAATCCAAGTCCAGAAAAGGACATCCTCAAGAAGCAGACCCTCTGGGTGACGAACACTGACGTCAAACCCCAAAGAGGGATGTGAAAACCGTTAAAGTACACCCAACAGCAAAAAAAGGTGCGAGGAAGTTCTCCTATCAGACCTGACAAGGACCTGACGACAAACCGGAACGACGGAAGTATAAAAAGAACAGAATTGACAGTCTTGTGGAGAGTGACTCTCGCAGCTACAGCCTGAAGGGAGGTAGACAGAGCGACAGGACTCTTTCCGAGATTTTGTGTAGGAGAAGGGCACACACCGACCGACAGTCCCCAACTGATGTATGTGCAGTTTCGAAGAATATTAAGGCCAGAAATAGAAAAGGACATTCTGCAATGAATTTGATTTTCTGAAGAGCCACGACGGAAAGGATTTAGAGAGACAGACACAGAAGCCAGCAGCTCCCCAAAGTTGTAAATTAGACCACGGATATATCCAAATGGAATATTTGTATTATCCATGGTGCAGAGGGGGAAAAGGAGAGAGATCAGGTCATACTCCACCTCAACAACTGCTGCAAAGCCTGTAAATTTGTTGCTTAATTTCACTGGACTTCTGCAGACCTGCTGGCGACTTGCAACAGGTGAAGTAGGTCTGGGGTTGGGAGACGTTGGAGGTTTCTACCACAACTCCACCATCACCACAATAAATGAACACCCTTGCCCGCAACGGCACTGGACAGAGAGTTTCGAGGAAGGAGCTGGTTTATTTAATCTGCCCACACAGATGTTGTAGACTGCTGCATATCTGAGGGTGCGGATTTTTTGCCTCCAACCAGGGGCAGACACTTAGGTTTTTGGAAGGTGGTGGACTTGCTACCACCAGACCAGACCGAACTTACTTGCAATGTCATCGAAAACAAGAATTCAACAGTCGGGCCAGCAGACTGGACCGAGTAGAACTAATGGGAGCATACTTGATCAGCGAAGCAAAGGAAAAGCATCGCGTCTGACTGCCCCAACCTGATTCCCGCTACAAAAAATGAGATCTTCATTTCCGTTTTACTCTTTATACAGATTCCTGAATCCAAAGGGGACAGTTTTCGTGAGAGGAGGGATGGTCGCCACCGCAGTTAGCACAATTGCCGATCTTGAATCATGACACTGGCCCATCAGGGTTGCCTTGCAGCAAATACCACACACACCTCCTGCCCAGAACAGCTGTCCCGACAGAGGGCCACAAACCTTCTGGCACCTAAGCACCTCAATGGGACGCACATATGCTGGAACATAACAATTAGGTAACCAACCTTGAAGACCGGAGGCAGCACAGGGTTGCAGAAGTCAGAAAGAGGTGTTGGAGCCACTCACTCTGAAACCCTTCATAAACCGACACCTTCGCACCTCCGTCACACACCTGGATCACAGCTCCGTTTTATTTCCGCCTCTGAAACACCCGCCAGCACTCTGCAACGAATCACAACCTTTGAGAAAAATAAATGCATATGGGTAGTCACCCTGATCTCCTATCCACAAGCTTTTTTGCCTTCAGCAACTGTTCGAATTAGCGTTTCTGTGATCGACATTGAAGAAGAACCGAACCATTCCTCAACCTTTTTTATGGACCTAGGTTTCACCTGCAATACACATGAAAGCCCTTAGGACAGCAAAAAGGTCTCAGAGCTGAAAGGGGTCTTAACCTGCACAGTCCCTCCACCACGATCCAGGAAGCGCCAGAAACCTTTCCACAGTCTTACCCTCACAGATCAGAATCACTGTCTTGTTTCAAATTCCCCCTGAAAAGGGGAGACAGCCTTTCCCTTTTTCCTTTTGGGGGGGTAGATTTTGAGAAGTCATAAAATTAAATATATAATTGTAATTTCATCCCTCCCCTTACCCACCCACCATGGATTCCAACAAAGTGGCCAGGGCCAAGAAACCAATGTCTTGACCCCTTCCAGGCATCGGGAGCTACCTACGACAGCAAAGCAACAAACCCTATCCCCCCTTATCATGTCTCATCACCCGGAACAGAGGAGCTGATGCACCTGGCAGGGGATATACTTGGCCAGCTGGGGAACTGCCCGACTTGACCCCACCCCCAAAGAAGGGGAGCCGATTAGATACACCCGGGCCAAAGAGTACACCTGACTCGGAGAAGTCCGAGCCAAAGTGATGTGTTGAAGCGCTGGGGCCCTCTCAATCACCAGGATCTCATTCGCCCACTGACACAGGACGCACGCACCACAACGGCAAACGCGGCGGAACTTAAGGAACCACATAGAAAAAGTAGATTGGAAAAGAAGACTTGAGAAGGAGACGAAGATTGAAAAGAGCCCAAAATAAGGAGGCAGAAAACAAGAAAAGGAGACAGGCGGGTTACCCATATCCGGATCCACACCCATACCTATCTGCATGGACAACCCTACCAGGGCATCAAACATCTTACCACGTTACGCTTAGGCCAAACAGCATCTGCACCTCTCAGGCCTAGAAGCAGTGTGAAAAAAACAGCCTATCTCCAATTTTGATGCCCCCGCCAGCAAAGCCAAAGGATCACACTGACCACGCACACCCCCGACCACGACAAGGTCGCAACCCCCGGAGGTCAGTTTAACTAACCATTTGCAGTAGAATGGAACATATGGCTTCCAAGACAACTTTTGTAAACCCACAAACTAGATATTTAAAACCGCCAAAAAGAGTGACAGAGTGCCATCACAAGTACTCCCACCCTATGGCTTTTTTTACAAATCAGTTTAATTATGCCATTTACTGCGCAACCTACTGCTGCTGCGTTTCCTATGCAGACCATTTAAACCATCCTAATCTTTTAGTAAGTCCGAAATAACAATCCTGTTTATTAACCAGAACAGAGGCGAATACAAACGAACTACAAGTGCCCTCCCTAACTACAACGCGTTTTATCCATTTAACAGCCCAATGACAATAATTGCATATGAAAAGAATCATGCAACGATCTAACATTGATCCTTCAACTGATTTTAGACAAAAGTTAGACCGCAAACATGGTAAGGCACTTAGAATTTGTGGGGCGAACGATAAAAATAACATTAGACACTGGCCTTGCCGACACGTCCTTCCAATCAAACACACAAGTTCAGATTAGGGTCAAATGAACAAAAACAACCTAATGCTTGGACAACATTTAACTTAGATAAAGTAAAGGTCCCAAACAATGCCAGGAATGCAACGACAAAAGACACCAAAAGGACAAATGTTTGGTGTCCTAATTAGACACAACACAGACCAAGTCTAGCATAGTAGAACAAACGCAGGCTTAGATGCTAGACAACAATTTCTAGTTAATTTAGAAGATGCCTATTAACTCTGCAGTTGAATATCCTGCCATCAACACAAATGTATCAAGCCGTTCTGCACAAAGCTAGGTCAAAGGATGACAAAGTTAGGTTATGGATTATACATGCTACCCTCTGACCTTAGACTACAGATAGGCAAGATACAGAATTATAACAATGAAAATCCCAAACAGGAGACACCAAGACTTAGGCACCAAAAAATACATAAACTACAGGCCCCCTGCCTCCATCCATTTTAAAAAAGTACCTTGCCCTGAGACAGCGATCCACAGCCAGAAAGCAGCGCCCACAAACCAGAACGCGCTCCAACAGCCAGAAAGCAGCCCAGAAATCACTCCACCAGTGATCTAAACCTTCACAACAACCCAGTCACACTAGCGAAAAGACAGCCCTTGTTTAAATTTAAACTTTTTACTGGAATTAGCTATACTTAATATCACTAAAAATTAAAATCGGCAGCTAGCACCCAACCGTCCACAGAATGATCACCATATAACCAGCCACCTTACCTATAGTAGTACAAAACAGCTAACAACACTGCCTATTATACCAGGCAACATCAAGCGCTTTGGCTTCTAACTTCCTAATAATAATTGTTGCATAGATAGAAAACTAAGTTTTCACAACCAACATTTTAACCAGTCTGGGGTGACGGAGGCGCTAATGGCCCTGATGGTGCACCTGCCGTTTAAAGCATAAACGAGTGTAGAGATAGCAACCCCAACAGCTGTATAAAATACTTACCAAACTAATGAACTTCCCTGTTCCCTAAACAGTGTCCTTATTCTTACAGCTAGCGTAGTAGTTTTTCAAAAGTATCAGATTATAGTTTCACTTAATCTTGCATATATGGGATGCTAGCTGCGCTCTGTTAGTACTACAACGTATCTAACCTAGCCGCCACTTTCTATCATTAAATCCAGTATTTTATGCTGTATTTCCTAGCCTATCTCTATCACGCCCTAAATTAGTTATCATCTGACAACAGCCAGCTTATATTTTTTCTCTTCAATCACTCTATCTAGCTCACCAAAGTTTGCTAAACTAGTAAGTTAGTTCAAACCCCAAATAGTCCCTCAAGAGCCGCAGTAAGCCCCAAATTTCATGCATAAGCAATGGAACACGTAAAATGATTTTAACTTGACTCCTCAATAAAACAAAACTCGTTTCAATTTCTGCTATGCATCATCAGTTCTTGGACCTAACTCTCGAAAAGGTCCAAAACTAATTCAGATCGGTATGAAAACTCCGTCCCAAAGTTCTGTACAAGACTAACAGCCACAGCCAAAACTTTAAAGATGTTTTAATCGCCTTGGTCGGCAACAGTGATCCTCAGTCTAAATTGTGTTTAGTTTTAAAAACTTAGGTTGGGACTGGCTATGAAGAAAACTCTTACAAAATTACCTTTACTAGTCCTTATAAACAGATGGAAACATTTATCTATCGTAAAATCAAAAGGACTATGGCCTACTGCGGCTCTAATCCTACGCTTATATAGCAAGAGTATAATTCTATTTGTTAATAGTTCTGCACGAGATGCCTGAACAGAAGGGGGTGTATCTGCTTCTTCTAAAGAAGGGTTTCTTTTTTTTATTTTTTTTTTATTTTTTTTTTTTTTTTATTTTTTTATTTTTTTTTTTTTATTTTTTTGTAAAGAACCTTCAGCTGCTCATTCAAGTTCTTCGCGCAATTGAAGGGCCTAAATCTTGAGTCAAACCTTCATCCAAAGAAAGGGCCCATCGCAGATCTCTATCTTCTTCGGAAGGATCAGGTGCGTCCACAAATCTTCTCCAAAATTATTTTATATTATATTCATTTTTTGTTGTAATAAAAATGAACACATACTGTTGTGACCTTGAACCCATACATGAAAAGAGAAGGAGCCCCATGGCTAAAAGGCATAAGCCAGACTTGAATTATGTAAAATACTCCACTACAGTTGAGCCAATACAAACATTAATAGTAAAGTATCCCCGAACATGGCGCTGACGATTTTATAATGCCAGGCAACTGCTAAAACTAACATTCCCAAAATATATAAAAATACGGAAGATCCTAATGCACTGATGTTGCTAATTTGGGTAGGCCCTCGTTAAACCAAAGGCAATCAAAAACTGGAGGGCAGAGAAAGTCCATTGTACTAAACCAAGGCAGACTTTTCGCCGCTCTATTATTCTGATCTAGCTGCCTAAAAAAGAAAGAAAAGAGAAAAAGTTTAAAAAAATCAGGAATACAATCCCCAACGGACACAAGCACAGCGGGGGATGCAAAGGCTGAAGTTAAAGATAAGGCAGTAGCAGAAGTCATATGCAACATATTACTGAATCCCGAGATTATTATGAGCTTTATAAAGACGCATTGCCATAATACCAAGGCGCACTAAAAGAAAAACTACAATGAACTGTCAATTAATCTAGCGAATTCTGCATTCTTCTGAAGACCCCAGAAGCTAAATACACATTTAGTGCCATCTCCTTGATTTTGAAGAAGTATACTAACCCCGAACTGGCCAGAACAATCGATCACACAGTAATAAAAATAAAACAGTGATATAATAAAGACAGAGGTTAAACACTCCACAATACAGAAAATAAAAACAAGCGAGACACTCTTTTGGAACAATACATCAAAATCAATTCTCAGAAGTCATTAAAAAGGAAATATGTACCATAGATATACTGAAGGAACAACTCCATATTCAGAGTGAATCAGAAGCGAAAAATAATCCAAATATTGAGAAGTTGACCAGTCTCAATACATGGCAAGTCTGAATCAGTATGTAATTCGGCCGTGGACTTTTACGCTCACCACCACATTGATGAAAAAGAAAGAGTTCGAACGGAGGTAGGCAAAGGGATCCTGCAGTTGTTCGCGTATGTAAAAAACATCGCCTTTAAGAAGTAAGACCTCGAAGACTACTTAAAATTAAATATGGGCTGTGGCTGGATTTTTAAGATCCACATTAGACAACAGATTGTTTGGAAGTGGAGAAAGGATAGGGCAAAGATGGCATCCAAATAAATATTCGTAAGAAACAGAAGGAGACGGTCCAATACAAATGCATGATTTATGTTTAGATGCTCCACTTAAACATTGAAAGAAAACAGAACTTAAAAAGACGCGCTTTTTAAAATGCAGACGAAAATATTCAAATAAAAACAGAAAGGATATCATGAAGTTTGCTGCCAACGATCCGCACGTTCTCATCTCTTATCTGAGGGATAACTGGTGTAGGAAACTGTTTTTCGTACGTGATTTGTTACAAACAATCTACAGGTTATCAGTTACGACACCATAGTAATATACTGCACAACCATACAGCACAACAAGTCATACAAAGAAAGGAAGTTTATTTGACAGACGATAAATATTTCTAGGTATGATCCTAGTGACAAGCTAAGCGACTGTTTAGAACATACTATAGACTCTTTGAGGGAACTGAAACTCTGTTTAATTTATTGATGACTGCACAGCATAGCAAGACTAGTAATAAAAGAAAAGCACTGTCAAAAGCTAGCCTTTACTGGACCGCCACGCCTTAAGATTCTGAATGCTCGTAACTCAAAAATATACTGGCTGTCTTAAAAGACTTATTCCGATCGCAGTTTATAAAATCTGTATTATTAAATTACACTAATGACAAAGATAGTTTATGAAGAAAGTAAAAGTGAAAATTAATATATAAGAGACAAAGTGCGCAAAAAAAAAAAAGATCAGTTTAGAAAATCTAAGCACGCTAAGCTATGCATACGAACTGACCCCCCCCAGTTAATAAGTATTGTTTGTTGTAGCTTTGTTTATTATTGAATGCTTATACCAATTTGTTTATTAAAATTTTAATAATATAAAAAAGAAAGACTCGTGGGCCAGAAACAAAAGCGCAGCAAGTTCCAAATGCACTGCAGTAGATCTAAAAGACTAGGAACAACAACGGAGTTTGAACTAATAGGAGTGCCAGGAAATGTTTATGGCTTTGAGTACACATAAGACGGGGTTTACAAACGAACAGAAAAATGAAGAAAAACAACGCCCTGCAGCATCCCTGCCAGAAGTAGATAAATAATTTAGAGGCAAACGATATTGGCAAACTTGCATACAAACTCAATAAAAGAGAGAATGTTGGCGTTGCTTCCAGAAATAGACAGGAATTTAAAGTTGAACTACGAAGCCCCAATGTATAACTATGTAAGAACAAACAATTTAGAAAAGCCTAAATGCAGGCCCATTCATGTATACCTGGTTCCAGGAACACAACAGAAATAAGCAATGAAATAACAAGCGAGGGAGGTTCTGAATATGTGCTAACAGAGAAAAGGCATCCTAGCTGAAGTGGGGTGCGACACCGTATGCTTAACAATATTCCCAACGCTAGAAATCACTACTAGGCAAATTAAACGATGATTTTTCGCTTTTTATTACTCCGAGGAGCGAAACCTAGTATTGCCAAAACTAGGCCTATATTAGATGCAAACACTAAAGGCAGAAAACTGATGCCCTTTTAAGCTTTGATAATGTTTATTACAAAAAACGGAGTAGAATAGGAACGCCCTTTGCTATCAACAAGACAAGGTTTACTGAGAAGGTTGACAAAGACAAACAAACAGTACACTAACACACTTTATTTTCATTAAGTATGTTGATTATAAATGCATTATACTCTGTTGATGAAATGCTGCCAAAGAATACAAGAAGATAAATATAAGATAAAATTTAAAAAAAATAATCTTGATTAAAAAAAGGAGGTTCAACAGTTAAGTAAGTAGTAAAGCAAATAACAGAACTTCAACAGGACATAGATAAGATAAGATTAATATAAATGTTGCATAATATCCCAGCCGATCCGCAAAAGGGCCATAACAGGCTGTCCCCAACTTAAAATCAACTCACCAGTAAAAGGAAAATAGAAAGCGACATGGATAAGTATAGGATACAAAAAAAGAAATATGACTAAAGCTTTAAATACTCTTTCCTTATGTAATTACAGGCTCAACAACTATATCTAGCGTAAGTGCTGGGGACTTGCATTGACCGATTAGCCACCGTCGTTGGAAGCGCCGGCCTCATTACAATAGAGGTCATTGGGTTAGGATTAGGCATTTTTGTCTATGGTTTTATGTACGTGGCCGTTTTAAAAAAAAAAATTAACTCCATAAATTACAAAAGCACACCTGCCCAATTGTAGTCTCTACCATCGGCAAAACATTGTTCATTAAGATAAAGAATAAGCATAATCATTACAGATGAAAACATTACAGACTAAGAAAATCAGAAGCTATGGCAGACGTCGATGAATACAGACGCCCGAAAATGAACTTCAAAAGAGTGGAGGAAAGACATTTACAACACGAGCATGTAGAACACGTGATGCAGTAGACAGAACATTGAAAAACAAACACACGATCAGTTAGTTTAAACCCAAACAGTGATACAACAATATTTTTAACCAAATGGGATTACAGACTAAACCACCAAAACACAAATAACACGAGCAGGCTGAAAGGCATTGCCCTGCATTCTCTCACTGCTATGATTGCATCCTCGCACCGCTCTACACGCCCGCAATCACTACTAACTCAGCTACAGTTTAGACCGCGGGCCCAGAGGCGTCGACTGCTTCAGCCAGTCCAAGATTTTCGTCTGCTATTACGCGGTCCCGACCAGACATGCCGCAGTAGTGATTATATTGTACCCAGACTCCGGTGAAAAACATTTTTCGCGAGTGAGTTGACCTAAATCTGCTTACTGAATAATTTTGTTCACCGGAAAAGGGCGTGACGGAAATACCCCACAGCGCAAGAGCTAACCTCAATAACATGATGAAATCAAACAACATTTGTGAGGAACGCATGAGATAACCTTCGTGGTGCAATAACATGAATGAAATCTACACAACATTATGAGATCTGCGCAATGTGTAATATAAATAAGAATCAATAAAATTTCGAGCCTGTAGAATCAGAGAACTGGAAGAGTCTCCTACTCGATCTACAAAAGAATAAGAAGCAACAGAGGTGCAAATAGACCAATGTAACATCAAGAAAATATCTTTTTAAAAATTGCAATGAGTACTGATCTCAATCACAGTCCGAGTAAGGTGGCAAATCACGCCAGCGAGTACAAACTTAGAAGAACCCGGCAGGATAAGTATAATTTATTTTTTTCCCTATTGCACCACAAGAAGAACCATTATTGCAGTGCGCGCGTGTGAGGGACAGAGAAGGGAGGGAATAAGAGCGGAGACGGACAGAGAGAGGTATAGAGAGGATGCTGTCTTAATTATTTAATAAAATTTAATTTAAAAATTTATTCTGATTTAAAATGAAGCCCGAAGAAAGCTAGAAAGCTTAATAATATACTTCACAACGTAAAGAACGGAAGGGCCATAGAAAAGGTTAAGGAGCAGGTTGAAACCTCAATTACTGATCTATTATAATTTCAAATAAATATACAAACACGCGTGCAGCAGACCACAGAGCAATACAAGATAGAGTTGGCCCCCACATGACTCAATAAAATAAAATGCCATATTAGTTAGATAAAAGTTCTTCTTCAAGATGTTAATCTGACTTTTTCTATCCCCAACAGCCCTGAAGGATTAACTATTCGCTTTAATTAAGATTAGTTTAACGATTAGAGAAAAGACAATACAAAAACATGTTGAATTATAATATTTTTTAATTTATTTTTTAGAATTAAAAATTACTGCCGAACTTAGAGTATCTTGATTAACGAAGTGTAATGAACTATTTAACGAGACAATGAAAGCGTCAACAATGATTTAGTGAAACTATTTAGAGAATGATGTTAAACCAAATAATACAAGAACAAAGTGCACTATTAACGAAGCAAATCACAGTGATGAACATTGACTGAAGGAATCAGAAAAAGTCAAAAAAAATTAGTCAGGTGTAATGTAAGGGTTTAACGAGTCATGAAGTGTTAGCAAACGCTTGGCGACTAAAAAAAAGCGGGATTTTACATACTATAAAATATACATTTATTATATTTTGAATTAACGAAAATTTATGTCTTAAAAAATGATCGTCCACAAGAAAAAATCTGGGCGAAAACTATATAAGATGGACGAAATATTCAAAGTGACAAACAATAAGCGATATGTTTTAGATGAAGAAGACAATGTCATCATACACCCTACAAACGTATACATGAAAGCGTGCACATGCAATCTCTAAAAAACCAGAGTCACTTCACGCGAACCGCCATTAAAAGTGAAGATGGCTGGTCTGATTGATTATATAACGCCCGAAAACTAACATGCCAGACTGGGTTTCAACAAGGCAGAAAGAAGTAATCATCAAAACACGACATAAATTCTAACTGGGCAGCCTACCTGCTTCACAGTTCAACCAAGCAAGTGAGGAGGCAAAGTAAGGGGTTCTGGCTGGTCTGTAAGGTACCAGTCCTTGAAATAAGATTTAAACAACACAGTATCCTATCCTATATTGGCAAATCAAACAAATCTCACCCAAAAGAAGAACGATTATAAAACGGCAGACTTAAACAATACAAAAATTCTCGACAACATGTGATTTATGTGTGAGTTTTAGCGCATGTACCATCCATGTTAAAAAATCATGCAAACAGATTTCCAAATTAAGCAAGCATACAAACAAGAACTGAACTTAGATAAAATACCCATTCCAGCTGAGTGATAGAAAGTAAAACTCCGATTGAAGATGCAAAACAAACCACTCAACTGTAAACGATTACACATGGACTGTAAAGCCGATCTAGCCCTCTACGGGATTCTCCCAACGCCCCAACTATAGGCGAACCGCAAAACAACAAGGGTAAACTCTAAAACGTTTCAGATGGTCCTAATAGTCATTAAGAAATTATTAAAACAAAAAGTAGACCTTATTGGGTAATTACAATCAAAGAAATCGGGCTAAGAAAGAGTTTGTAAAGAAGTTTTGTTAGAATCCCCCAAAGAAGCAGCTCCAGTCAAAGAAACGTCTAGTAAAAAAGGTTTTATTGTAGACTGTTGTGAAACAAAACTCCTCACACCAATACCAGGATATCTCAAGGTAGATTTAAGAATAAACCACAAAATGCAAATAGCCCGTATTGGTTTAAGCTGACTATGAATCAATCTTGCCGCAGTACACAAGTCCACAACAGCAAGAACGAACAAAACAACCAAATTAACCCACCATCAATCTGTAACTTATCGCAATCATGTAATATAAGGATCAGAAGGGCACACACAACAACCAGAGATAACAGAGATACTAACGCAGCTAGTAGATTTCAAGCGGCAGATGAAACAATACTTCGCAATCAACCTATTATCCAACCAAGTAAATCTTTCAGGTATTGTTATGACTCCAGTAAGATCAATGAACGCTAATTACTCATCTACACACAGCGATATGTAACAGAGAATTATTAGGTGACACCGTGAGAAACTCACGATACACATTACTGGCAAATTCGAGAGCAGCACACAACAAATGTAATCTTACAACTAAGGTATGACCCAAACACATTGAAACACACTGCCAAACTTCTTTCATAACTTACGAGCTACGAATCTCATTTTATCATGCAAGCAGAGACATACCCTTAATAAAAAGAGGGTACCTGTATAAGGCACAGTCTTTCAGAAAAGTCCAAGACATATTACTTCTTGACAAGATATATCCTTATTATGACTCAGTCCCCAACACTCAGATGGGGAGTTTAGATAATTAGCAGGAACCACTACCAAACAATTTCCAATCACTTAAACAATACTATGAACCCAACTATAGATGCCCAAGGAGTTCCCCATAAGAATACATAACTCGTGGGATAGGTTTGAAGCAGACATCACTTCCTCCTAAGAGGCGCTTTCTTTTCTATCATAGATGCACAGACATAACAGACTCAGAATATGAAAACAGCACAGAAAGCCTGGACAGAAATAACACAGCTAAAACAATGGGCGATTATCACGAACAAAATATAAAAGTCAGAACAGTGTTTATTAGCAGACTTCTATACAGAAAAAACAGAACAACCAGCAGAAACAATACAGCTTAGACACATCACATTAACATCCTCAGCTCCTTGGCCTTTCTTGGGGATGCATTCTTAAAGACTACCACACAACCAGATTTGACTTAAATTACTGATCTACCTACACTTCATATGAATGCAAGAACGGTCCTAAAGGGTCGGTATTAGCAATGGCCTCACATCCTATACTGCAAAGCTAACATACAAATATTTATATGATTAAGATCCAATACTAACACTAAACCCTCCAATCTATCTAATGTACTAAGACGCCAACCAAACTGACTGGATGGGCCCAAGAGCCAGCCGCTCCCGACTTATAAACTTACAATGATAAAAGGACCTCATAATATAATACAGTGTTAATTATTAGTCACCAATAATACCACAAGCTCCACCTGATAATCCATGGGGTAATCTAGACGTAGCCATAGAATATCCTAAAAAACTACACGCAACGTACACAACGATGACCCCCTATCCCGCATAAAGAATAAAGATGAACCCCCATCGAACCGACTAAACATTGTTCCCAATCTTCGCAACAAAACTAAGTCAGTTTGTCCTTACAGACACCTACAGTTTTAACTAAGACACCGGACTGAAAACTAAGAGCTGTACAACAGATATAATTACGCTGAATCAAGAGCCCTTTAGGAGGCCAAGACATCAAGAAAGAATACTGATCTAGAACCCAAGTGCCACCGATGCATCAGAAAAAGACATCTTTAATGTAATAACAACAGCAGCAATGGCAAAACAATGGAAAAACCCCGACAAGCGTAAAAGATGTGAAATTTGTAACAAAAGAAAACCAGCCAATTAAGTTTGGCCTCAAAGCCTAACTTAACAAGACCATTAGACGATTAAACGACAGCTTGTTTGCATAATATGAAGAAAAGGATGTTCAGTAAGACAAGCCTGTGTTTATCGGCTTAATACGTGATATTGAGTAGTCAAGTATATTTGATGAATCATTTCATGTAAAAAAACGACTACATTAAACCGCAGAACCCAAACTAGAGTACTTTACACAGACACGGACACTTTAATAAATATCTAGACGATCCCAACATACGACTTTTACAAAGACATGAAACTGAGTGGGCAAAAGGCACTGATGGGTGGAACGACACAAGCGACAAAACCCACAAGACACGCCCCATTAACAATCACCAGTTAACAAGAAAGTGATTGGAAAGATGAAGGATGTACTAAATGGGAACAGTTATAAAGAATAAGTATGGTTGCGTCAAAGATGTATAGCGTTGCTAGCCACTTCTGTACTGAAAAAAGCCTAAAGGCATAAGTAAAAAGAGTTGTCACAAAAAATCTATCTCACGATAACATACAAGAGCCAGCACTTTTTTGAAAACAAAGTAAATATCATCACACAAAATAAAAACTGCCACTAACTAACACTTCATCAAGTAAACACAACTGCCCGTTAACACGACATTCACTATTCTCTACAAAAACAGAGAACTTACGACAACCAGAGTTTTTCAATAAGCTGTAAGGACAATGGAGAACATTAAAAGATTAACTTGGCTGACTTGGCCATTGTACTTAACATAGGAACCCTAACTAGAACATATTTAAGAACCTAAAAGAACTTAACCTTAAAGAAACCAACGACACGAACTTAAAAACAAGAATTTTTTTTTATTATTGTACTTAACTTGTAAGATACATTCACTTAACTTCAAAAGTACTTTCAAAACGAACATATCATGTAGTAATTAAGTTCGTTACCAGTACATTTATTCAAGAATTGTTTAAAACTTTCCATATAAAATGGGTCTACAACAGGAGGCTGCCTGCGCTTTATTTATTATTGCAGAAGCTGATCTTCCCTACTTAACATGGCTATTGAGGGTTTGAGAATCTAATTGCTGCTAAGTATGGCGTTAGACAATTGTATGCTAAAACTCCCACCGCCAACAACAAACACCCAATACATAAAAATACAACGTATCGATAGATTGCGATTGTGTTGTTGTTAATTGGGGTGTTGGTGCTGTGCGGCGATGTTTGTATTACTATCTAACAATTTCTTGTTAATGCAGATTGGATGCCTTTTTGCAGTCAGTGCCCTTCCGCAAGTTAAAACGCCAGCCACACGCCACCGGGCTATTTAGACTTAGTAACATTACCCCTTGAGGCACATCACTGTGGGTACATTCTGCACTTTCGAGGGCCCGCGGAACTGTCCTCGGGGTCTTCTTCTCCTGATCGCACAATTATTATTAATGCTAATACATTTAAAAAATAAAAAAAAATAAAAAAACAAAAGAAAACAAAAAAAAAAAAAATAAAAAAAAACTAACAAAAAAAAAAGAAAAAAACATAAATAGCAAACAAAAGCCCAAAACCACCCAACAAAAGAAAAATGACCAAACAAGCCCAAAAACCCCACCTCCCCAGACCCACCCACCACCCCCCCCACCCCCTGCCCCCCTCCCTCCACCACCCCCACCCCCCCCCCCCTTCTGCCCACCCCCCACATGCCATCAAAAAGCAAACACTATAAGGCAGACCCCCAACCACATCAACCCCGACCATCCACCCCTAGCGGACCAGTGGCCCAACCCACGACCCCAACTCAGTACCAACCAGACCCATCGCGTCGAACACACTGGCCAAATATCACACCGCACAAGATGCTCCGACCACAAAACAACACTCAACAGTCAACAAAACAGGTGCCCACTAACAACCAACCTAAGCCTATAAGACAACTCATTGACTGCCCGCCCAGAACTAAACCAATTATGACCCTAGTTTAGGCATCGTACAAGCGAAGAACTTATTTCACCTGTCAGCTGACGTAGACAGATGCATGCACTTATTCAATACTTAGTACAATCACCTCCTAAAAACTGTTTATTAATTCCGCACCGCAGCCAGAGAGTAATAAACATTCTTATGGCAGTTATACTACCGGAGTAGTCTGCCTATCTCCCTCACCCTAAAAAAGATCGTCACAATCCAATTTAAAAAGCACTAAAAAAATCATATAAAATACTTTATAACCAAGATAACACAACGTATGGATAATTATGCAGCGCGCCAGTGTTGTAGGTGTTATAAGTTTAATATCTCCCCTTGCAAAAATGCTTGAGTAAGTAATAAAACCGCCCCACAAGGAAAAGATAGAATATGCACCAAAAATCAATCAACCTATATTAAAGCATAAACAACAAAAGAATATTTATGATTAAAAAGCACATAGCCAGTCTACCGTAAAAAGAAAAATATTATACATCAATTATAAAAAATAAAAAAACAGCTGAGTGAAAAAAAGTTATCAAATACGAAAAACCACTCGCAGAACAAAGCGGTCATAGTAAAGCTAAAAGCGAGAATAAGGCAAAAAAACCAGTAATAAATGAAGCCGCAGAAAAGAAGGATAGACATTGAGGACTTAGTTCAGGTAAAAGTTTATATGAAACACGAGCCTGGAAATAGCGTTCAAAAGACTATCTTTGTATGCACAAGGAATAACCCAGAAAAATCTTAGTTCATAGAAAGAATAAACAAGAAAATATTGAATATATAAAAGAGGCGGGCGAAGTAATGATGGAAGGAGGACGCTATAAGGATCATGCTTGTCCTATCTCTGGAAGCAATCAAAATGATTAGAAAATTGAGTCTGAAGAAGAAAGAGAAACGCCCTAACAAAGCGACACGAAGATTTAGCTAAATCAAGAGACGCATAAGAGAAAAGGCGAAATGCTCACATAGACTTTAATTAATAAAACGTTAAGATAACAGGCCATGCAGAGCACACATAATACAGACGTTGATGAGGCCAATGAATGATAAAACAAAGTGACAGGAAAAGAAAGTTTTCTAAACAGCCTCCCCCTCCAAACTGTCTGACTATTAGAACCATCAGACGAACAGACAATAGCATTAAAATGGGGTATTAATTGTGGGAGCTATGGGAGTAAAAAAAAACCATCAATAATCAAGCACAAACAAATAACACTACATAAAAAACCAGTCCTTCATAATTGACAAGTACAAACAATATAAATCTCCTACAGGGTGATTGGAAAGGAAAGGCTGCTATGAAAAAACGATTAAAGCAGCTAGAGTGTCTGAATCAGAATGCGAAAAGACTGGCAAAAAACAAGCCAATTTGGCAAAAGAAATCTGCCAGCCCCAAAAGAAAAAAAGTGCCTAGAATGTTAACTCAGTTCCAAATGATACCCACCAGATGGACAGCAGACCCTTCCCCCAAGACCAAGTTAGAAGAAAAAAGTTTAAGTATTGCTCTAACAGATTGATGTTACCATGCTAATCCAAGAAACAACGACGTCCGCACCATAAACGTGGCAAAAACGCTCAACAGCAGATGCTGATGGCTTTACAACAAAAAACAAGAGTAGGCCCATAAAATATCCTAGGATGATCCAGGTAGATGATGAAACGAGATTTAAAAGGCTCAGTAAACCATCTGTTTTTTACAACAACAATTAACATTAAGGAGTATGTATCCCAGCAACCATCGAACACAGCCCTAGTAGAAAACTTAATAAGAATCAAGCTGACACTCAGATTACACTATCAAAAACACAGAGAAAATAAGGAACGAGCCTGCAACACAGACTGGTTAGGAGAAAGTGCCAGAAGACAATACGCGCCATGAACAAAGAAGCATTTCAAGCAACAGTCCAAAAGCAGAAAACGCAAACAGGAAAAAAAAAATAGCATTACTAAAGATGCGCAGGGGGACTCAAAAACTCTTAACCGTTAGTACTAAAATAGAGATAACTATAATGCCACCAGGAGAGGCATCCCTGAGAAGTAATTAATAAGAGCACAGATCCAAAAAAGGAGCAAAATGTATAAGAAGATAAAGAAATCAAGAAAACAACCCACCCCGTGTAAAAATTACGAGAACCACTTTCTGCAAACAAGCCTGCTCCTATAAGATCCATTGATTCGTGAAGAGCTGCAAGATGATATCCCGCCAAACACAGAGTGAAGGATTAAACCCTTAAGTTTTAATGTCCCTGGAGAGAATGTAAAAATGTTTTTGTTTCACGATCACCAAAACTTATCTAGCACGAATGCCCCCGTTTTACAATGTATTAATTACTCAACTTAGGCGTATGCGTGATAATTCTTATTAGAACACAACCAGGAGATAAATGAAGTTCGAAAACGAAGACAAGAGATGGTACGTGAATTTTGGATGAGAAAATGGTGGTAATACGAGCAAAAAAACATGTGTGGTCGTGAACACACAGAAGCCAAAGAACCTACCCGACGTGAGGCTGTGGAGACCCCAGGAGATAGCCACTGTCTTCGCCAGCCTATAGCAGTCAGTCCTGATACCACCCTTGGAGGCCTGTCGCTGTGATGACGTGGGTAACAGGCCACCACAGGACACTCCCTACAGAAATCAAGGGACACAACAGCTTCCTGCAATCAAGGCAAATTAGACTACCGGATACAGCTCAACACAGCCAAACCAGACGCATCCCCCTGGGTGTACCAGCCCGTATTTCTGACATCCAAGGCCCACACCGGCGCAGAAACACCACCCCCCACTGCCGAGCACACCCCACAGAACCCAACCAGCCCTGCCCACGACAGACGAAGACAGTGCCACACCAGACACAGCCTCAGCTTTCGCCATCGAACGTTCTTAGTGCCCCCTCAAGAGAGAATCCAAAGTTGAAGTCAAACCCACTGCTCAACAGACATTTCCCCTGTGACAGTGGGTCTTTCCTCACCTTCACTGGACCTATCCACCAGGGATCAGCTGTTAAAGGCAAAATATTTTACATTCTCAAATCAGGCACTTACTTCATGACGGGCTGCAATACCATGTACATACTTTCATGAATATTACCCGGCGCTGACCAAGCCGGGAGACACAGACACCTGCAGATGTTTGGTCAGAACAAAAGAGCAACACTCTCAGAGATGCATCCAGAAGATGATGAAACAAATAAACAATACCAACAACAAACGAACAAAGAATCAAATCAAGCTACAAAAGCATTAAGAGAGAAAGAAGCCCAGTGCCCCAGCTTTACCTGGGACAATAGTGAAGGCCTCGTCCACTTGGCCCATCCACCGCAGCATTTTAGCGACACGCAGCCGCATGCAAGCCCAACTGGGGCTGTAGGGAGGGAGCAGCTGCCAAGGAAAGCAACGAAAAAGACCAACATCACACACCATACTATCAAGCAGGAAGACAATAAAAATTTGTTTTACCTCCACAAAGACCGAGGGAGAAGGGGCTGGGAGCTGATACAAGGTGAGCTTATTGTGAGTGAAATCAATTCCAACACATTTATTTGCAGCAACCTGTACCACATGTACAAGGAACAAATACACCATCAGTATTACTTTCAGACAGCACCCTGAACTGCCGGTGAAAAGTCCTAAGAGATCCAGCAATGAAGAACCACTACCGGGGGGCTATTTATTCCCTCAAGCGCTACACTGTTCACAAAGGCTGGGCCAAAGGTTTTTGAAGAAGCCCACTTACCGGCTCCTCTAGCGCAGTTCACTGATTGCATCAAAGCGATGGGTCCAATGGTTTGAAAGACCGCACTTACCCGGGCTCCACTATCGCTGATTCACTGAGCACAAAGGGCTGTTCACTGTGCACCAGAGGCTGTTCACGAGCACACAGGGCTGTTCACTGAGCACAAAGGGCACTGTGCACAAAGGCTGGCAATGATTCCCGTCCATATTCTGCAGTAACAAGCAGGTTTTTCCAAAGTCTGAATTCCTTACATTGAAAGGAACCCCAGAAGAGCATCTCCACGCCCAAGCACTGTCCTTCCACTCTGACAGGTAACGACCACAGATGTCCTTACCATTAATCTACACTATACCCACGCACTCTCACAGTAACGAACCACTGGTCCTCTACATTCTTGTCACTTTCCACCACTCTCTGCACAGGTAAATGACCACTGAGGTCCTCTTCATTAATGACACGAACCACCCTCATCACAGGTAATGACCACGTGATGTCCTCTTCATTATGACACATTCCCCACCACTCACACAGAAATGACCACTGAGGTCCTCTTCATTATTGTCACTTCCCACCACACTCACAGGTACTACCACAGATGTCCTCTTCATTAAAGCACATTCCCACCACTCCTCACAGGTAATGACCACTGGACCTCTTCATTATTGTCACTTTCCCCACCACTTCTCACAGGTAATTACCACTGAGGTCCTCTCATTTATTGAACACTTTCCCACCACTCTCACAGGAAAATGCCCACTGAGGTTCCTCTCATTATTGTCACTATCGCCCACCTCTCTCACAGATAACGACCACTGAGGTCCACTTCATTATTGCACTTACCCACCACTCTCACAGGTAACAGACCACTAATTCCTCCTTCATTAATAGTCACTTTTTTCCCACCAACTCTCCCAGGAAACGACCACAGAGGTCCTCTTCAATATTGTCACTTTTCCCCACCACTCTCACAGATAATGACCACTGAGGTCCTCATCAAAATTGCACTTTCCCACCACACTCACAGGTACCGACCACTAATGTCCTCTTCATTATTGCACTAAACCCACCACTCTCACATGTAACTGACCACTAATGACCTCATGCGGCAAATATTGTGTCCACTTTCCCACCACTCTCAAAGTAACGACCCACGGAGGACCACTTCATTATTGGTCACTTTCCCACTCCACTCTCACAAGTTAACGACCACTGAGGTCCTCTTCATTATTGTCACTTTACCCACCACTCTCACAGATAATTACCACTTGAGGTCTCTCTTCATTATAGTCATGCCCACATGGGCTCAGTGCTAGTGACAGGGGATCATGATTACAAGGCTCAAGCATTGACAGGAATAGGTGTCTCACCTAAAGTTCTCACTAATCACCTCAGTTTATGGAGTCCAGCTGCTTGTGTTGGTCATTGAATGACTTCTGGTCACCACAGTCAATGCAGGCAACGACTGGAATGCCCTCACCGGTAAACAGGTCTACAGCTATGATTGATTGGTCAGCAGATCAGAGGGGAAGGCCTGCATGCCGCATTCAGACTTTGCCCATGCATAAACCACTTGTGAGGCGTCAAAAGTTGACACTATCAGAGACCAGTGTGGCAAATGCACTGCCAACATAAGGACGGCGGATGAGCCAATCAGATACAAAGAGAAGGTATGAATGCCCCCCCCCCCCCTCCCCCCCGCCCCCAGAGGACGAAAGAGATCCAATCAGATCAAAGAGGAAGTGGTGAATGCCCCCCCCCCCCCCCCAGCCCCCATGAGGAAGACAGAGAGCCAACATATCAAAGAGGAATGTTGAATGCCCCCCCCCCGCCCCCCCCGCCCATCCAACAGGAGGAAGACAGAGAGCCAATCATATCAAAGAGAATAGGAGAAGCCCCCCCTCCCCTTGCACTTTGGTTTCGGGGGGGGGGGGGGGGGGGGGGGCCCGGGGGGGGGGATTATGGCGCCCTCCCCCCCCTCCCCTCCCCTCCCCCTCCCCCCCCCTCCCTTCCCCCCTCCCCTCCCCACACACGACACACCCACACGACACGGCCAACAGGAGGAAGGCAAAGAGCCAGTCAAATCAAAGAGGAAGTGGTGAATGCCCCCCCCACACACAGCCAACATGAGAAAGCAGTAGAGCCCATCAGATCCAAAGAGGAAGTAGGTGAATGCACCAAACAAACAGCCAACAAGAGGAATTGCAGACAGCCAATCAGATCAAAGAGGAAGTGGAGAATGCCTCAAAACACAACCAACATGAGGAAGGCGTAGGAGCCAATCATATCAACAGGAATGGTGATGCCACCAAACACACATCCAGCAAGAGGACCCATCAATCAACAAGCGTGAATGTGAATGCTAAATATGACAAGACCTAGACAACTATCCTCACCCCTCTAACCAAGGCAACATGGAAAATTAAATGATTTATAATACAGCCTCCCATAGGAATCGATACTGGCACTGTCATGGCTATGGTAAGGAAGAACATCCTATAGTGGAATACTGGTTAGTTGATGATTATTCTGATAAAAAATCAGAGAATTCCTGCCAAATAGTGGAACCAAATAATTCAAGCCAATAAGTTGAAGGAAAGAAACCACAAACACACACACACAAAAATGCAATATACCACATTTCCCTTTCCAATGTTATACTGTTCCCCTCCTTCCCACACAAACATTATTATTCCCATAAAACAAAAATATCATGACAATGACTACCTTGATACTAACAATTTATTTACACTACTCTCTCTTCTCGGATCCTGCATACATATTAGCAATGAAACTGAAAATAGTTTAACAAATGCTTAATCCAAAATCATTCTAAATGCCGTCAATCCTTAAACAATAAGCAAAAGTGATCACATGCATCTGCAATTGATATTAATGAACATACAAATACAAACATCAAAACCCAAAAAAGTAGAATAAAAAAAAATTTAATTCCAACCTGTAAGGCTCCACTGGTTGAGGGCATACCGTAGTACCAAAAGCCACCACAAACACTTTCCAGCAGACGGCAGCCACATACGCCCGATCCAAACACGCCAGCATTACAATAACGTATGATGGCGACAGCACCGACTTAGACCCAGTGAGAGACAGTCCACTAAACACATGGGCAGACCCTCATCGACAGCATCTGCCAGGTAAAAAATGCAACAGAATCAGTTTGTTAGAGGATTTCACCACGAGTTTCATATCAAACACGCACTGTTTCACAGTAAGAAGGACCGAAATGCTTTGTAATACAGGCTACTGTGAAACAGATCATTCGTTAAGGAATTACACCAAGATACCATTCAAACAAGCGACGTACACATAAGATGAGTCAGAAAAGAATATGTATTATGCTATTGAAACAGATCATTTGTTACAGGAAACACTATTATAAATCATTCAAACAATAGACTGGGTTCACAGTATGAAGAGACCGCAAACAGTAATGTATGCGATATTATGCTTTACAGAATGCGATATTAATTTCACAAGCCGTTAACCCGTATGAATTAGCAAGGTGCGCTCCCTTAAAAAAAAACCCACAGTACCGCACCAATAAACCCCCCCCTCCTCCCCCCCCCCCCGCCCCCTACACCCCGCCATATTCAATAATTTAAATTCCCATCATGATTTTCACATACTGTGTAGGAACATGGCTGACATGTAGGATACACAACCAAAAGTTTGTTCAACACAACACACATAGCCAAACATGGATGACAATGAAGGATACACACCAAAAGTATGAACATTCACACACTACTGTGCACGAAACGCTGGCAGACATGTGGAAACCACACCTAAAGCGTTCATCTACACACTGTGCAGGAACCAGGATGACATGATAGGAATAACACACCCTAAGTAATGTCATCAAAACCACTGTGCAGCAACATGGATGACATGTTGATACACACCTAAAGTTTGTTGATCACACACAGTGCAGTAACAAGGATGACAAGTAGGAAACACCAAAATTTGTTCATCAAACACTGAGGCAGGAACATGGATGACATGTAGAAACACACCAAAAGATTGTTCAACATACACACTGTGCAAGAACATGGAAGACAAGTAGGATACACACCTAAAGTTTTGTACATCAACACACACTGGCAGAAACCTTGATGACATGAAGGAAACACCCCTAAAGTTAAGTTCATCAAAACACACAGACAAGAACAATGGATGACATGTTTTGGAACCACCCAAAAGTATTGTTCATCATACCCAACTGTGCCGAACATGGATGACATTTGGTGATACACACCTAAAGTATGTTCATCATACACACTGTGCCGGAACATGGATTAACATTTGGATACCACGACCAAACGCTTGTTCAACCCCCACACTGAGCAAGAACATGATGACATGTAGGATACACACCTCAAGTTAGTACAGCACACACACAGTGCAAGAACATGGATGACATGTTGGATCACACCTACAGCATGAATCATCATACACAATGGCAGGAACATGTGATGACAGTGTTGGATACCCACCAAAGCTTGTACATGCACACACACAGAGCAAGAACAAGGATGACATATCAACAGGTGGTCTGCGCCCAGCCACAGACAAGCCAACGGCATTCAGATATGCTCAACGCAATGCCTTTAGACCCCAGCAGGGCCTAACGAGTCAGCCACCGCAGTGCCAGACGCTCCATACTTTGTTACGCGAAGACTCTGTGAGTGGTATGTACGCTTACTAGACTTGTGCAACATCAATAAGTTTCTATTTACTGTACAAGGTTTTTAGACAATAATTTACTGTACGAGAGCAATAGCGCAGTGAGTAACTTGAGAGAGTGACAAAAGCTGGCATATCGCTCTACTCTGTGAGTACCACAAATAAGAATCGTGATTAAAATCAAACAGACAGACTATGTGACCGCAAAACCTAAAGGCCTAGCCTCGCGCTCGTCGCATGCATCGTATGGCCATGATGAGCTGGCCTGATGCTCTTGTCATCTATAGCCGCGATACAACACCAAACAGTGTGAAGTTCACTATTCTCCACGCTTACCGTACAAGCCCGAGAAGCCCCCTTTCGGCCCTAACTGCCTAGACACACAACAAGGGTTCAGGTACACGACCGCTAACAAGCAACAGACATCCGGCTGTTGGGTGCGCGCGCACAATATTGTTTCTTCTGCTTTTCCGACTCACCATTAGAAGAAATGACTACAAGCTCCTAAAGAGCAGCAGTCAGAACAGCCGTTGTGTTGATACACACCTAAAGCTTAGTTCGATACACCCACACTGTGCCGATCCAAGGATGGGACCAGATGGATACACACCTCAAGTTTTGTATCACACATACACTGTGCAGAAACATGGATGACATGATATTGGATACCACACCTAAAGTTTGTTGATCACACACTGTGCAGAACATGGATGACAATTTAGGGAAACGCCACCAAAAGTATGTTTCATCCATACACTGTGCATGAACAAGGAAACTGTAAGGATACACACCTAAAGTATGATCATCACATACACTGTGTCAGGAACAAGGATGACATTTTTGATACACACCATAAAGTTTTGTTCATCACAACACACTGAGCAGAAAAATGGATGACATGTTGTGATACACACCTAAAGCTTGTTCAACACACACACAGTCAAGAAACATGGATGACAATGATATGAACACACCTAAAGTTTGTTTCATCACACCACACTGTGCCAGAACAATGGATGAAGTCACTTATAAGACATTAAACAGTTATATAAGTATTAATAATCCCCCGTTAAACCACCGCTAACCCCCTTAATATACGGAGGTAGCACGCCACCCAACAAACACACACACAAAAGAAAACTGTAAATAAATATTCAAATTGGGGGAAAATTTAAATTAAAGCCCCGGGGGAATTTTTTCCCAATGCTTTTTTGTTTTAAAAAAATTGTTTTTTTAATTTGGGTGGGCCTCGTTAAACCTATGGCAATCAAACTGGAGGGCAGAAAATTTTTGTACAAACAAGGCAGACATTTTCGCCCTCTATTCTGATCTAGGGCTCCCTAAAAAAAAAGAAAAGAAAAGTTTATGGGGAATACAAACCCCAAACGGTCTCAAGCCAGGGGGGATGCAAAGGATGATTTAAAGATAAGGCGTGCAGAAGCTTTTTGGAAAAGATTCTGTATTCTCAATTTTTGGTTTTAAAAGACGCAAGCCATATTCCCAAGGCGCACTAAAAAAAAAAAACTTCTTTGAACTGACATTAATCCTGCATTTGTCTTTTTCTGTCTGAAGACCCGAAGTAAATACACATTTGTGACATCTCTCTTGATTTTTATTTTGTTACTAACCCCAAACTGGCCAAACAATTTTTAAATCAGTAAAAAATAAAACTTTTTTTATTATGAAAGATTTTTACACTCCACTAAAAAAAATAAAAAAAGCGGACATTTTTGGGAAAATACATCAAAATCACCCCTTAAAGTTTTTAAAAAGGAATTTTGTTCTTGTTTACTAAAGGAACAACTCCTTTTCAGAGAAAAAAAAAACAGGGAAACGTTTTAAAATAAAAAATTTGGGGTTTGCTTTCTAAAATGGAAGTTGTTCGTTGTTTTGGGCGGGAACCTACAAAAGAAAAAAAAAAGGGAAAACGGGGAGGAAAAGGGATCCTGCATTTTACGCGTATGTAAAAAACCCCCTTTATGTAAAACCAAAACTATTTAATAAGTAATGGGGGCTGGGGCGGATTTTAGACCACTTTGCAACGATTGTTTGGAAGGGGAAAAGGGATGGGGAAAGATGGCAATCCAAAAAATATTCGAAAAAAAAAGCAGAGGAGACGGCCAAAAAAAGTGTTTTTTGGTTTGTAAAGCTCAGTTAAACATTGAAGAAAACGACTAAAAGACGCGGCTTTTTAAAAAAGCGAAGAAAATTCTAAAAAAAACAGATGGAAGCTTGAAGTTTTGCCCAAAAAAATCCGCCTGTTCTCTTTCTGTGGGGTTCTGGGGGTGGAAAAATGTTTTCGTACTTGATTTTTTTACAAAAAAACAGGTTTTTATTACGGCACATTGTTAAATTCTGCAAACCAAAAACCAACAAGTCTTACAAAAAAGGAATTTTTTTGGACAGAAAAAATATATTTCTAGTTGTCCTGTGCAACTAAGCGACTGTTTAGAACATTACTATAGATATTTGGGGAACTGAAAGTGTTTATTTTTGATGCTGCCAGCTGAGCAAGACATTGTTAAAAAGAAAAAGCTCGTCAAGCAGCCTTTTTGGACGCCACGCCTTAGTTTCTTATGGCTCTTAAATCAAAAATATAATGCTGTCTTAAAAAGACTTTCGATCGCTTTAAAAATCGGTTGTTTATTTTAACAAAGGCAAAGATAGTTTTGAAAAATTTTAAAAGTGAAAATTTAAAAAAAGGGAAAAAAGATGAGCTAAAAAAAAAAAAAGTCAGTTAGAAAAATCTAAAGCTAAGCTATGCTTAGAAAGACCCCCCAGTTTTAATATGTTTGTTTTTGTAGATTGTTTATTATTTATTGCTTATACAATTTTGTTTTTATAATTTAATATTTTAAAAAAAGAATGTCTCGTGGGGCCCAAAACAAAAACGCAGCTAGTTCCTAATGCACTGCAGTAAGGCAAAAAAACCTAGGAGCAAAACTGAGTTTATAATAGGAGTGCCAGGAAAAGTTTTAAGGATTTTTTATACACAGGAAAAGGGGTTTTCAAACAACAGAAATTGAAGATAAAAAAAAGACAGCGCTCCTGCCCTAGAAAAATAAGTAATTTAAAAGCAAACGATTTTGGGAAACTGAATACAAAATTTTAAAGAGAGAATTTTGGGGGTTGCTTCCTGAAATTGATGGAATTTAAAATTTGAACTACGAAGCCCAAGTAACTTTATAAGAACAACAATTTTTTAAAAGCCTTAAATGCGGGCCCATTCTTGTTAGCCCCGGGTTTCCCGGAACACACAGAAAAAGCAGATTTAAATAACAAGCGAGGTTCCCGAATATGTGCACAGAGAAAGCAGTCCCTTTGTGAGTGGGGGGCGACACCGAGCTTCAATTTCCCCAAACGTAGAAACACTACCCAGGCAAATGACGGATTTTCGCTTATTTATTACTCCGAGGGGGGGCGTACTAGTTTGCCGAACATGCCTTTTTTAAGCAAAAAATAAAGGGTGAAAAATTTATCCCCCTTTTTAAACTTTTTATTGTTATTACTAAAAACGGAGTTTAAAAAAACGCCTTGCATATCTGACAAAGGTTTTGTGATGGTTTACAAGAAAACTAACAGTACTCGACTTTATTTTTATTAAGTATTTTTTTTTTGATTTTTTT
>JAFLJL010014036.1:0-87994 GCA_018398815.1 Conus ventricosus | reverse complement strand
GCCCTTGCCCGGTCTAAATAAAAAATATCACAAAGATCCTTCGCACACTCGGTTACGCCAGCCCTACCTTATGGCGCCATAATTACAGGTCATAGGATCCGTCCAGGGTACTGCCTGCCACAAACCCCAAGCCCTCTATTAGGGTTGTTCGCACAGTGTATGCGCGAAAATGATGTTATTGATAATGATCAGTAAATTAGTATTGAAAACGGATAACCCTACGAGTATATTTGTTTGTAGGGTCGTTATTTTTTAGTTACTTGTCAGAGAACAGGAATAGGCGGCTTTTAGGCCACTTTCGCCCAAAAACGTGGTGGAGTAGCAAGTGAGTCTGAATCGGTGTTTATACGTTCTCTTGAAGGTTTGGCTACCCGAGTTTAGACTGTCGGTGTTTCGGTGTTCAGCTGCGGGTTTCTGCATTACCAGGGCGTTGGCTGTCTGGCAGTGTCCCGGCGACTGAGGGTGTCGTCCAGTGTGTGTCGTCCGAGTTTAGACTGTCGGTGTTTCGGTGTTCAGCGGCGGGTTCTGCATGTACCAGGGCGTTGGCTGTCTGGCAGTGTCCCGGCGACTGAGGGTGTCGTCCACTGTGTGTCGTTCCTGTTTTTGTCCAAGGTGAGCGTGTAAAGTAGCGGAAATTCTGGAGGGCTGTATAGTTGGTTGTTTGCAGATATCATGGTTTCATCAACTTTTGTATTTCAGTTCCCAGAACTGGAGGATTTTTTTTTATTTGGTTTTTTATTCGCAAAGCTTCTTTCTATGTGAATTTGACTAAGAAGAGGAGGAAATTTAAATGCGCGGAAGTTTGAAGAGAAGTGTCACGACCGACCCTGGGGTCTGCCCTGACAGGATCGGTCTAGGTGGGAGTGAAGGGAGTGACTGACCTCACACGCCCCGCAAGAGACCACACAATAAAGATTACAATACAACACCCCATTTATTCACACCAGCAAAAAAACATTCCAACACACACACCATGCACGATCACAATTTAGCACTCAACGCACACAACATGCACAATCACAATCAAGCACTCCAACACCCACAACATGCACGATTATAGATAAACATTTCACCATACGACGTACACAATCACAATTACAGCATTCCAGCGCATGTAACTATACACAATTATAAAGAAATATTTCCAGCATCGATCCCTCCTAAACACCCTGGCGTGCGTCCACACCCCTGCCTCTGTCAGGCCTACTGGGAGCACCTGTCGCACTAGGTGCTCCGAGCCGGGTCGGTTCTCGCAGGGAGTCGCTCAAAGCCGACACCCTCGACTCACAAGCAGGCAGTGAAGAGCGCGTCCCTGGGGGGGGGGGGGGGGGGGGGGACGTAGCGCTGTTACTGGAGGTCCTGGACGGGGGTCAGGGCCGGCCAGTCAAGACGGCGGGCTCCTCTACCAGTCCGCGGTCCCGACCAGAACGTGGCACATCCAGTCCGTGGTCTCAGCCAGAGCGTGGCTTCAACCAGCACGTGGCACCATCCAGTCCGTGGTCTCAGCCAGAGCGTGGCCTCAACCAGCACGTGGCACCATCCAGTCCGTGGTCTCAGCCAGAGCGTGGCCTCAACCCGCACGTGGCACCATCCAGTCCAGACTCCGGGTGAAGCCCCCGGGAGGGGGTTGGGGAACGTAGCTGGGAGGAGAGAAGAAAGGGAGGGAAGGAAGAAGGAAGGAGGAAGGAAGAAGGAAGAAGGGTACTGGAACCCCGCCGTCAGTACAGTCTGACCCATGCTGTCAAATCTTAACAGCCACTCGCATGATGGGCGAGGGGAAGTCTACTAAACGCACACAGTAAACCCATCGAATCGGGGATGTTCACTAGGGTCTTTTCACTCGACGCAGGTAAAAGACCGCATTAAATCAACAGGTTATAAAACAAATATGAATCATCTTCATCTTTCATTTTTACTTCCTTAGGAAATAAATCAACACAGCGACCGTCGCTTTACATCTGCCACCACATTTGCAAATAATAAAATTCAATGGCAACATTTCAAAATAACACAAATTTTCAACCACGCATCCAAACAACTAATCATGCGTACGCACGCTCGCGAACATAAAACTCGTTCTCCTTGCACACACAAACAGACGTGGCCGAAGAATGTGAGACCGGCAATTGTGACAGGGGCGGACGAGCGAGACCAAGCAAGTTCCAACCTGAATCACCAGGTCTCTCCCATCCCCACCGACTACCGCATCACAGATGCATAAATAGGAGAAAGAATTTTGGAAATAATTTTGAAGGGCCAGGTTAAAGATCGAATTAACCAGAGAAAAGATCTCACACAATATTTCTCTTACAATTTCGAAAACAAAAGAAATTGCGCAAAAGAGAAGACTAAGCTGGCTAACAACAACAAACCAAAACAAACAAACCACGAAACTGATGCTTACCAGCTACCCGTGGGTGACCCCGAAGAGGCGGGTCAAACGACTCTCTCTACCCTCTGTCCAGTCGAGAGGACAGAGGCGAAGATGCGGAAACAGAAGAAGTGATGTGATGTCCTCCCTACGGGCCGACCGTAGGGATGAAGGTAACCGACCGTACCTTCGACGAAGAGGTGTAGAACCAAAAACAGAGCAGGCGCTCTCAGGGACATCTTCGCTCGAGTGAAGAGCTAACCTCCCTCAGCAATGGCGGCCAACATGCCATGCTGCGTCACAGAGTGAGCATACTTCAAACTAAAAGAAATGAAGCACGTGCGACAGGTAAAAAGACAGGCGAGAGGCCGATAGACAGAAAGCTCGAGAGAAAGGTACCGGCCACCCGTGAACCTGCAGGATGAATAGCACGGGCGGTGGAATTAGAGAGAGAGAGAGAGAGAGAGAGAGAAAGCAAACGAAGTTGAGCTGAACTACACCAAGGTGCAACCGCACCACAAGCCACACTAAGGGACGGATACACGACAACAGCAACGACAATAAATAAATAAGTAATTCCGCCACCCTAGGTGGGTTCGAACGTCGTAGGCCTCGTGACAAACTCGTGACAAGAAGTAAGAGATATAACTTGAACTTAAAGTCGAGGAAAAACCGTACATATGGGAATGAAATAATGTGCGTTTCGGTTCTACACTGATACAGATAGTTGGACGTGTTACAGCGGTATTGATGTGCTAAGACATATGTTGTACTTGGTAGTGGTCGCTGGTGTACAGAAATATTATTTTCAAGTTTGATAAAGATTGGTTATTTTGTGAGAGTGTACGTTGGTATCGGAGGACCGGAACTTTTAATATTAAAAGAGGACTGTCACGGGGAGCGTGCCAGGTACAGAGGGCAAACTGCATGTGCTGTCTGGGCGTTGTGTGAGGTTTATCGGTAGGTGACGGGTGGTGGTACCTCGGATAGACACGTCTTGTAGAGGTTCACTTTCGGTGTTTGCGCTTGGAACTAAACGGGTTGGATGGGCGGAAAGGAAAATTAGGGATCATTATATTTAATGAGTTTTTTTTTTCAGTTATTATTAAAGATTTGCAGGTGAATTCATGAGTGTTAAATACAATAGTAGTATTAGTTAGATTACTTGGTACAGGTGATTACGATTGGAAAATAAAAGAGAAAAAAATAGCAGATGATAATAATAAAAGTGTTTAAGATATTTAGGAATTGTGCTTCAGCAGCCTACATTTGGTGTATATATATAGTTTTAAGACTCCTCTTTTAACTTGTTTTAATGTTGCTCCCCAAGGGGTTGAGCACTCAAAAAATATTTTAGGCATTTTAAATTTACTGATATATATATATATATATATATATATATATATATATATATATATATATATATATATATATATATTATATATATATATATATATATTTGTTAAAAGATAAGGTCTTTATCTTTTAACAAATGTTGCTCCAGTCCGGTTGAGCATTTTTTTTAAATCTCTGCTGGTATTTACTACCATTGTCTTATATATATATATATATATATATATATATATATATATATATAACATTCAAAAAAAAGATAACAACAATCACGTAAAATATTTCCCAATATTTCGACCACTTTCGGTCTTCCTCAAGGGACTTTAATGATAGAATTGCATGTAGCAGCCTCCGTTCACACTTAAAACAGGTCACCACAGTTCCAAAGGTTAGAGAAAGGACAACGGTGGAAGGGTAGTAAGCTACGAGGAACCCGAGAAAATAGGGGTAGGAAAGAGGAGAGAGAGAGAGAGAGAGAGAGAGAGAGAGAGAGAGAGAGAGGAGAGAGAGAGAGAGAGAGAGAGAGAGAGAGAGAGAGAGGAGAGAGGAAAAGGGGGGGGGTTGGGGGAAAGGGGTGCGGACGGGTGGGAAGGGGAGAAAAAGCAGGGGAGAGGGGAGGTAGGGGGTACGAATACATCTCAAGTATTTCTTTTTCAACGATCCCAAGAACAGCATTTTTGTCTGTATAAAATGTCCCTATCTAAGACAACAACAAGTTCCATAAAAGACAGATTTCCAGACAAGAGTGTGCCTCAGCAGTACAGTTGAAGATCTCGAAGAGTTAACACAATATACGACATAAAACGTTACCATATTTTAAACTGTACAGAATGTCCAAGTTAAAAATCATATACTTTCCATTAAGTCGTAAGTTCAAACAGTGTAACTTCATAACAAAACTGTTCACTGTATATTATATATATATATATATTTTATATATATATATATATATATATATTTATATTTATGGTTGTTTTAGTCGACGGTGGTGCGCCAGTATTCAAAGTTTTCCGCAGCATTGTGGTGTCAGTAGGCAATGTTTAGGACAATGTATAGCAGCGCTCGGAAATCCTTGTCGAGCTTATGTAATTGGTGATTGTCCCAGCGCTTGATAATTTCTGATGACATTTGTAGGATTATGATTGTGCCTGCTAGGAAATTTGGATACCCGGGTTCAATTCTATTATTTTGGTTTTGCTTGAAATGTGTTTGATTCTATTAAGCATGTTACTAGGCAATGGATCCTGAATTGTGACCGGTACTGGGGGTCACTAACGGTCGGATTGTTCGTTGGAGTGAATATGATTTATAATCCTATTGAATCATTGTCTTGGAGACCTCGATGGGAACTGAAGTCGTGGGTTGGTAACTCAGACAGTATAATCCCTTTTATGAAGGAACGGTTACAGTTATGTTCGTGGCCGTTGATGGAAGTAGAAAGTCAATAAAGTTGGTTTAAATGTGCAATGAAAAATTTCTGGTGAGAAGAGAATTTTTATGTCAAGGTGGTGGTTGTATAGGTCATGGTTTAAAATTCCAATCAGCCGTCGCACTTTGGGTTGTGACATGTACATCTCAGGACCATAGTTAGTGAGTCAACATGAAATGCTAAAAAGCATGTAAACACTCGAACTGTTTACTTAAGTGAAGCAACAAATAAGTTATAACTGTATTCTTCTGTGGTGGGAAGACATTTTCCTTTTTCACAGGTTTCCGGCGAGTTTCTTTACCTCTCCTACACAGCAAATCCGTAAGGGTCGGCCTCTCGGGTTGAGGGAGTTGTGCACCCCCACCCCCACTGTCGTCCGCTCATTCCTCTGCCTGGAGTGAGGACACACCTGGAGCCGGCAGGGTGCGTTCCGGTCGGGACGCCGACCCCTTTCCCTTCCGCAGTACGGGTGTGACAGTTCCTCCGACTTCAGCTCGGGTCTTGTCTTCAGGGTGGGCAAGCATCTTAAGGGCTCACTGCGATCAACTATCTGCGTGTGATGTGCGAGTGTAGTTTGGTGCCCGGTAAGAAGGGGACCGCGCCTTCGATGCATCACTTTTTTTATTCCTGCTGCTTCATCTCAAGCGCTTCAGTGCAGGTCTTGTGTTTTGGGCGGTACATTGGTGTGAGGGCGAGAGAACGTATAAATCCCAATCCTGACTCACTTTCGCCCTCACCCAGTTTCGGGCGAAAGTGACCCAGGATTGGTTTTTTATACGTTCTCTAACAAGTAAGACTTCAATAACCAAAAATAACGATTATCTACAAAAAAAACATACTGTGTAGGGTTTCCGTTTTCAATACTAAATTTACTAAACTTTTCAGATTTCAGTTTTTGTTTAACCCTATGTTTTTCCTGATCATTTTAAATAACATCATTTTCGCGCAAACATTCTTCAAATGGTCTCGGGTTTTCATGTGAAATAACACTACAGTTTTTAAACTGTTCTCTAAAGTCTTTTAAAACTGAGTTATATTTTGGCATAAAATCCACACACTTACCTAGCATGCCTTCCGCTGAAAGCTAGTTTTGACAAAGTGTTTCTCTTTTTAACTATGTCTCTTTCTGCTGAACAGTCATCTATAATAAATAGTGTTTTGCGTTTCCTTCAAACAGTCTATAAAACTGTTCTAAACCCCTCATCAGTTTTTGCTAGGATCAACTAAATATATGTTATCATCAGTCCTAAAAAACCTTCTATCATGATTTTGCTTTGTTCCATTTAAGTGTTGGACAGAAAACCACAATATGATTAAATTATAGCGATAAACTGGGTTTGTAATAGGTTTTGGACGAATATTGTTTTTCCCAACAGTTTTGCCCCACAAATCGATGAGCAATGAGGAGTTTTTGTCATAAAGTTTAAATGCTCCCTGGTTTTATAGAAGAATTTAATCTAATCCAGTTATTATTTTTATCAACTCTCTGTCAAAACTTGTTCAGTTAATAAAAACCCTATAAGGCCTAAATTTTGTAAGATTAATCCAATTCATTCTGTAAGATTGTTTCTATTTAAGCTAACAGTAATTTTGTTTGCTTGTTGTTATAACCCCTTTAAAATCCTCACCATTGTGAAAACGACGATGTAACGTTAAGGCGTTTAACGTCTAAGTTTTGCCAGCTAATATTAATTCCTTTTATAAGGTCGCCACTAACGCCCACCAACCCCATCCCTCTCCACATCTTTAAAGACAGAAAATTTCAAATATTATTGTGAACGTGTCTCCTAATGTTCTGCTTGGAAAGAACTGTAATTTTGTAGAAGCTTTTTTTCAACTGTTTCTTTTCTGTGGAGGATGTACTGTTTTTTCCCTTACGGCGTTATTCAATCTTTTTCCCGACTATTGTCCTCGGGCCCATAAGACTTACAGGAAAAGGGGCCCGAGTTGAATGCTTTTCTGAAACTTTTTTGACGGCTAAAATATGTAAATGGGCTTATGAATTCAAATTTTTTTTCCCCATTCAAAATATGGTTCTAAGTGCCTTTTGCTGTCAGGTTTTCGAACTATTTATATTCTTTACTGGCCAGCATTATTTGCCTCTAGATTGCGCAGTTGTTCTAGTTTAGGAAACTTTTGCTGTCGCCAACCTCTTTGCGTTTATAATCACCATCTTTGTGTACTCAAACCCATACAAAGCGCCTTCTCACCGTTCTGTTCAAAGTCCGCAACGTCTGCAAGGTCTTTTAATCTAAAGTTTTACACCTCACAGGGGCTAATGTAACTCCTGGTTCTTCTGGCCCACGCGACATTATTTTTTAGTAACGTATTATTTTATTTCTAAAACAATGTGCAGGTTATCACTTTTTCACAAAGTTTCCCGTTTGTCTGCAATTTTTATATTAAAGGACCCAAAACCCTCCCCAAACAAAATTTTTTAAAAACGGGTAAATTGGGGAATTGTAAAAATTTTTCTAATCGCAATTTTGAGCTTTTCCCTGAGGGAAAGAGCTTTTAAAAAACCAGTTGGGGCCCTTCCTCTTTTTAATTTTTCTCAGTGCTCAGTCACCCAAAAAAGAACATAGAGTAAAAAATTTAAATTGCAAGTTTGAGGGATTTTCCCCCCTAAAAACGTTTTTTTCATCTGGCGCATTTCAAAAAATTTGGGGAGGGGGGTTTAGATTCCCCAGTTGAAAAGCCTAAAAATTTTAAAGCTACCCTCTCAAAAAAAAAAAGTAAGATACTTTTTCAGGCTTGAATGTTAACATTTTTTTTAGTTTTGGGCATTTTTTAAGGTTTGGGTTTTAATGTCAAATTTAAACTCTTTGGTTTTTTTAGCGAGAAAAAAAACCCGAAATTTCCCATCAGGTATTGTTAACTGGTTTAATTTTGGTCCCGGCTCTGGAAAAATTTTTTAGAATTTGTTTTTTCCCCTTTTGGCCTTCTTAAAATTAAACCAACGACTTTGTAAAATTTTTAGGGAGCGCGACCATTTTTTTCCGCAATGGGTTTTTTTTATGCATTTTTTTAAAAAACGAAGGACGGTTTTTTGGGAGTTGTTATTGTTACAAACTTTTTTTAAAAACAAAAAAAAAAGGGAAGGGCATTCAAATTTTAATGGGAAAAATTTTCTGTTGGGCCCCCACACAATCTTAAAAAATGCAACTGATACTCTTGACATTGCTGTGACCCAGACTGCCTTTTTTATAAAAAGGTGGGGTTCTCCATTGAAAAGTTTATCTTAACCCCCCTTTTAAAAACCGAGCACATCCAGAAAGCGGGGGTTTATTTCACCCAAATGCATTTTTATCAGAACCAAAAAAAACTTTGCGTGTTTTCCCGCCCCCCCCTGGGTGTGGAGGTCGTATGCCAAATCTTTTAAATCCCCACGATTTTGGGGGAGGTCAGTGTACAGATTTTTTCTATTACACTTGGAGTTTTTTTGACCTGAATTCCCAAGGGGCCATTCCCCAAAAAAAAACCCGTTTATCCCCCTCAGAACCCATAATAGAAAAGAAGGCTTTTGAAAGGATCTGTAACGAATTCAATTTTAACATAAAGGGACAGGCTTTAGACAAATTTGGGGACCCTAACCCATGGCATAGGCTTTCATTTTTTTTCAGGGCACGCCCCAAAAAGTATAACTTTGACGGGGCGTTTCCTTTAAAAATTTTTTAAAGCCCGGGTCCAAAGAGGAAGGCATAAACGCTTTGGGACAACATTTATTTTTTAGCACTTTAAGGGCCAAACTAGGGGGGGGAAATTAGAAGAATAAACGACTCTTTTTCTTTACTTACGTTTGGTGTTTGCTGGGGGGCGAAAGCACAGGCAGATCGAGATAACGGGATCCTTCTACGGGTTTTTGACGCACAAAAAATTTATTTAGCAAATTTAGAGGCCCGCCTTTTAACTCTACATTTTGATTTACCTTAAAAGTTTTAAAAAGATACCAAAATTTTTTAAAATACGCAAAAATCGAAGTAGATTTTGGCTTTTGGGCAGGGTTTTTTAACATGCCCCTTTCTGCCCTCAGACCCCAGGTGGAAAAATTTAATAAACAATAATAATAAAAATTCTTATTGCAGGCAAGAACAAAAGGGTTTGGGAAAAAAAAAGTTTAAAAATTTCTGACCCAGAAATTTTACAACAAAAAAAAGACCCCCAAAGATTAGTCATCTAATTCCCAAAGTCCCCCCCCCAAAAGTCATTAAAAAGGACTAAGAAAAGCTTGGGACTCTGTTCGCAAAGGAACCATGAATATGAAAAGACAGGGGTTGTTCTTGGTTTTAATGGCTTAGGTTTACTTGGTTTTATCTTACTAAATTTAACCCAACAAATTACGAGAACTAATGCCCTTGGGGGCTCGGCCAAAAAAGCCAATACTTTGCTTGCAGTAGACAAAAAACCGCTGAAAATTTACCCCCCAATTTTTCCGGGTAAAGGGGCACGGCTTTTCCAGCAAATTTTTTTTTTAAAAAAAACTTGAAAGGTTGTTTCAAGCTTTTTTTTTCCCCATGTTTTTATCAGGCGGAGGTGATGGCGGCGGAGGTAATAAATTTTGGGCCCCCGCCCCCTGAAATTTAGCCTACCAGTGTACTTATTGAAAAATTCCAAAGGCCTTTTAAAACGTTGCTAATGTGACTCCATGCTCTCTAAACAGCTTTCCCGTTTTTCGTTCTGTTTGGCGTCGGGTCTTATTTTAAAAAATTTTGGGAAGTTTTTCTTTTCCAATCATTGATTTCGTAATTGGTCTGGTTTAAATTAGTCCCCCATTTCAAAGTCTTGCGGGATTCTTTTGTTCAAATCTTTTATTTCTTTGGGTTATTTTTTTCTTTAAACCCGGCCCTAGTTGGCGTCATCACCCTCAACGAGTTTTCTTTTTCTCTTTTTTATGCTATTAGTTCCCCTAGTTTTGCAAAAATTGTTTGTTAATTCGCCTCTGACCCTTTTCTAAAAGGCACGATAAAGGGCCGCTTTTTTCTCGAAAGGGTAGGGGGGAAAGTGTTTTTAAAGTTTTTTAAAGCTGTTTCTTCTAAAAAAACGGGTTTTCTGTTTCAAATTGCATTTATTATTTCTTTCCCCGATTGTTTTAAATTTTTTAAAGTTCCATTTTTTGTTTTGGTTAGCTGTTGGGAGTTCTTGTAGTGTTTTTTGGAATTTTAAAGAAACTGCCCCCCTATCAAATTTTTGGTCTAGCAATCCCAAGGCGTTTTTTGATCTTTCACACGGGTTCTTTTTTTAATTGTCCTTGGTTTAAAAACTTTGAGGGGTTGGGTTTTATTTGTAAGCCGAACAAAATTTCCCCTTGATCCCCTTAAAAACAAGGGACCATCTTCTAATTCAAAATCATTTGGGTCTTTTAAATTCGGGGGGTTTCTTGCCTAAATTTGAAAAATGCCCCCAAACCGTATTTTCTTTTAAATTCACGCCGCATTGGAGCGCGGGACCCAAACCCGTGTAAAAGGGGGATCATTTCACTATATCGTCTCCAGGGTAAAAAACTTTAATAATTTTTCCCTTTTTCTTAAATTTCCTCCCATTTTTTTAAAAAATTTTAACTTTTTTTTTGGGTTTTTTAAAAAAAATGTCGGGCACATGGCTCGATTTTAAACCCCTTTATAAAAGATTTGAAAGACCCCAAAGGCGGGGAAGGGAAATAAGGGAAATTTACTTTTCCCAAAAATCCATCAAACTTTTGATGCGGATAAAAATTCTTATGTCAAATTTCCGCCCTTTGGAGCGGTTTGAAGTGATTGTGCCAGGCTTCCCCGTCTTATTTTCAAAATGGGACTCTTTTAAAACAAAAAGACCCAAACAGGACAGTTTTTACAAAATTTGGGGGGGGGAAATCTTTTAAGAAAATTTTTTTTTTTTTTTTTAAAAAACTTGAGGGGCAAGGAAAAAATTTTCTTTACCAATGCGATTTTTTTTAAACCCTATTCGGGATCTATGGCAAAACGGGGAAAAAAAAAGGGCTGATCTTGCTTTTTAAAGGGAAATTAAAATTTGAAAAAGCGCTAAAAAAATAAAATAGGCCCCGCAGATATAAAGAGGCAAAAAGTATGTAGCTGTAAAGTTTGCGTTGGAAATCGTTTTTCCCCATCCCTTAGATTTTTAGTTGTTAAAAGTGCATGGACCCTACTTTCAAGGAGCATTTAAAAAGGGGGATTGTCATATGAAAATAAATTTTAATTTAAAAACAAACCCGGGGTTTTTAAATCATTAAGGGGCACCCCAAGCAAAAATAAGCTTTTTGACATCCGTTAGAGTTTGGGCGTTTTGCCCAACCCCAAAATTTGCAGGGGTGATTTGGGGGGTCAATATCAGTCAAAAATTTTGCAATTATTACGAAAGAGTGATTCATCATGCAACATATCCCAGAAGAGGGCAGACCCCTATATGGGAAATTTTAAGGTTTTTTTGGGCTTATCAATATCGCCTTTTAAAAGGTTTTTTATTGCTGTGTGGAAAATGAAAAACCGTTCAAAAGAGCAAATGAAAAGTTTTTTAATTTCCCAAAATAACGAAAAATGCAAAGTAAATTGACGGTTTGTCCTAACCCAAAACTCGCTAGCGGGCTTGACCTTATCACATTTTGACCCAAATAAGAAAATTGTTTGGGGGGTGGGAGGGGTTTGAAATCCAACAGCAGGGCCTAGTGTCTAAAGGGTTTACCTCTTCACAATGTTAGGCTTGATGGTTTTTTAAAAAACAAAAACGGGTTTTTGGATTTTACCTTTAAGGGGCAAAAAGAGGATAATGAGTTGTATGGAAGCGGGGGAAAAAACGTTGGGGAGACGTAATAAACATTCAAAAATTTATAAAGAAGGAAAAAAGCCGATAAACCCTTAATGTACTTTGTTTTTTTTTATATGTGCGCAGCTGAAATTCAAGGAAAACAGATTAAAAAAATGTATTATACTAAATTTTTTTATTTTATAAAAAGCATGTTTGTTAAGGTTTATCCAAAGTGCCTACGCACCCCGGGGGAGCCAAAAGAAGAGATAGCAGGCAATTCTGCTGTTATAGAAAACCCCCGAAAATTTAAAAAAATTAGATTAACAAAATTACACAAAGCAAACCCAAAAAATAGAGCGGACCTTTTAAAAAAACCGCAAAACCAAAAGAAAGGGATTTGCTGCCTTTAATGCTGTTTAATTATGTTAATACTGGGAAAAATGCTAAAGTGCTTTTCGCAGGGGCAAGTGTAGGCCTCTTTTTGCAACGGGCATAGGGGGCACCCGCGCCCTTTCCCCCTAGGGGGTTTTTTCTTTAGCTCTTGGCCCGTGTTCAAAAGCTATAAGGGGCGGTGGCAAAAAATTAAAAAATAAACTCCAAAAGCCCCCACAGTATGGTTCAACTTTAAAAACGGCTAAACTTAGCTCGTTTAAACTGACCAAAAAATAAAGCGCTTTTTGATCAAACATCACGGATGAAGAATTTTAAAGGGTTTTCCCGGCCGATTTTGATGACTACAAAAGACAAAAGTTTGATCTTCAAAGAAAGGCGAGGACAAGTTTTTCTCAACCGCCAGACCCCCAGCAGATAAAAAAGGGAAAGCTTAAAAAAAGTAAAAGAGGACATTAAACTCTTTTTCTAAAAGCTCACTTTTTAACCCCCCCCCCCAAAGGGGGTTTTTTACTTTAGTTTATGAGTCCAAGCGCAAAAAAACCGTCGATATTTTATTCTGATTAAGTATTTTTTTTTAATTTAAATTTAAAAAATTTTGAGTTAGAAAAGAGACTAACATGGGGGGAAAAATAATGAAGGACAAGACGAATTTTTTGGAAACAAAAGCAAGAAAATTTGTTTAAGAGCGCCCGAAAGATATTGATTTAGAAGTCATTGATCCAGCAAAACGTAAAGGGCAAGCGTTGGTCAGCTATTTCTCAGTTCCAGGCAAAAATAAAATTTGGGCCCCCAGTTAAAAATAATGTTAGGGTGTTTTTAAACGGGGTATTTTAACCCAAAAAAATGAAAGAAAATCTAGAAGTCTGGGTCTCAAAATAAACAGCAGACTATTCTTTTCGTAATTTACCCTTAAAACCGGTTGGGGGGACGAAATGCTTACACAGTTTGACGCTGCCCCTGAAGAAGGAACCAAAATGAGAGGGGTCTGGTTGGTCAGAGGGCGGAAAAATCCCAGAGATTAGATTAAAACAGTCTAAGTATGCACCCATTGGGTTTGGGAAGTCTCACATTCCCCTACCTCCCGCATTTGTCGCAAAAAAGCCGTTCTAAACATTTAAAAAATACAGCAAAAATGTTTTTTTGTGGTGTGTTCTTGCAGGGTGCATCATTTCCCCAAAAAAAGCAGAGAGAGTTCTAACTATCGCCCTTACATCAAAGATCTTAACCTTTTTGGGGAATATCATTTTCCCGTTAGTGTAGATTTTAAATTGTCAGTTTGAGAACAAAAAAAGCCAATAAATGTTAATTCCCTTTTTCCTTTGGGAAAAGAGGAAAAAAAATCTACAGCCCTTTAAAATGTCCAAGAACCGTCCCAAAGTTGGGAGCCAGACAAAAATATGTTGACTTATACTAATGTTTTCACCGCAGGGCTGCCACATTACACATTGATACGGGAAAAATGAGTAAAAAATAATTTCGCATACTTTTAAAAAATGGGCAAAACAAAACTGAGGGAAAAAAATTTTAACAAAAAATTTCCATTGTTCAAGCCGCAAACGAAAATAAGAAAATTTTTCGGCCCCGTTGACTGTAATACAGGAAAATAATTACGCCCCCACCTGGATCTAAAGTTAGTTTTAAGAACTGGAAAAAACTGCAACATTCTCCATACGTAGTTTACGCAGACTTCGAGTCGCTTATTGTTCCTTATGAAGGGCCAGCGCCACAAAAACTTCGAAAAACAGTCTTAATGAGTAATCATCAGATTTGTTCATTTGCTTTCATTATTGTTAGGTCGGATGGCGCTCATTCAACGCCAGAATTATACAGAGGACCAGATGCGGCTAGAAGATTTTTACAGCGCATGCAGCAAGTGCGTAATGACTGTTCTAATAATCTGAATTTATCTGAAATCATGATGACGTCTGAAGACGACAACAGTATGCCTCAGCCACTCACTGTTGGATTTGTGGTTTAGGCCTCTCATCAGACGCAGCAAATCCAACAGTAAGAGACCATGATCACATTAGCGGAAAGTTCAGAGGAGCTGCGCACAACAAATGCAATCTTCAACTAAAGTTTGATCCTAAGACATGGAAGTGCCCATCTTCTTTCATAACTTGCGAGGTTACGACTCTCATCTTATATTGCAAGCAGTAACCAACGCCTTCAGGGTAGCATGCATTGCACAGTCATCAGAAAAGTACATGTGCTTTAATCTAAATAACATGTCTTTTTATGACTCTATGCAACACATGATGGGATCATTAGAGTCACTAGCTATGTCCTTAAAGTCCTGCCAATAACGGAAGAATATTTTGACCACCTCTTGTTAGAAAGGGCGTTTACCCTTATGAGTACATGAACAGTTGGGAAAGGTTTGATGAAGACTCACTTCCGCCTAAAGGCGCATTCTTTTCTAGTCTTAGAGGAAAGGACATCAGCGATTCTGATTACCCGCATGCTCAAGATGCGTGGCAGAAGTTAGAGTGTAAAACGATGGGAGACTTCTGTTACAAAATTGGCCGATGTATGTTTGTTGGCGGACGTTTTAAAAATTTACAGAAGCCCTGATGAAAATTAAGCCTGGATCCGGTTTAAATTTTCTGCCCCGGGATGAGCGGGGATGCTTTTTTAAAAGTTACTGGAGTCAGATTGATTTTTTTGTCAATTTAAAAAGTTCAGTGATTGAAAAGGGATTGCGTGGGGGAAATTTAGTTGGCGTCGTTTTCTGAAAAGAAAACAACAAATATTGGGACGATAGACCGGTAGAAGGTTAACTATTTTGTATTTAGCGCAAAAATCTTTTTGGGTTTGGGGCTTGGCGAAATCGCCCCAATTACGAACTTCAGAGCCAGGTCGAATAAATTCAAAACTTTAAAAGTGGTTGAACAGTTTGGCGCTGATCAGCAGGTGGTTTCTTTTAAAAGTTGATTTAGAATACCCTATAAACTCCATGACTGCTAATGATCCCTTAGCGCAGAAAGTCAAAGATGGACCAAGAGACCCGCCAAATTTGTGCCTAATCTTCGAGGCAAAAAAAATTATGTCTGTCATTACAGGTTCTAAAATTTTTTTTAAAGACAGGGTTTGAAGTTGACAAAGTTCTCGCATAATTGCTTTTGATCAAAAAACATTCATAAACCAACTCATAAAGAACACGATTCAAAAACTAAATACAGGCTTCAAAAAAGATTTTTTAAACGGGAGAACAAACGTTTTGGAAAGATATGGAGAATCCGCAAAAGCGCAAAGATGTCAATTAGTCACAAAAAGAGAACAAAGCAATTAAACTGACTTCAAAACCTAATTTCGGACCAAAAAGTTTCTGATCAGCTTTTTGGCATTGATAAAAAAAGAAACCCCAAATTGCAACGTATTTTTTGGGGTTTACTGTTTAGAATTATCAAAGCTTTGAGTTAGAATTTTTTTAGACTTTTTAACCCCTTTGTATCCAGGCCCAGATATTTTACACGATAAGAAGTTTTGTATAGAACCCCACTGAAGAATCTAAAAGACATGGAATTGAAGTAGAAAGGGCATGCAGGGGGTACGAACTTGATTCCCAAAAGATTCGCCTTTTTTCAATTACTAACAAAAGGGTTTTTGGGAAAAGATGAAGGATGAATTTTGGAAAGGTGAAAAGGATATTTGGGGGGGAAGGGCAAAAATGTACAGTATTTCGGCCCGGGGAAAATATTTGAAAACAAAAAGGGTACCCGGCGTTTTGCAGTCAAACATATCCTGGCAAATACAAGAAGCATTGTTTGGGAAAAAGACTTTTCTCAGACAAAATAAAACTCGTCTAATTACTGGGTCAACACAACAGTTGTAACAAAAAAGTCATTAGAAGAACAAACAAAAAACGGGGGTTTGTTAAACCAGGTTTTCTATGCAATTGGGCACTGGAGAAACCCTAAATTTTAAATTAAAGCGGAAATGTGTTGGGGGAATTACTGCTTTTCTTTCACAAAAGTCTTTGAGGAGTGGTTGTTTTGTTGTGTCATTTTTTCCCTAAATAATACAAGGCGGATTCATCTTTAAATTCTTTTTTTTTTCATATGGGTCAACACTCCCAAACCCGGTTGTTTCCCCGATGCGAGTGTCCCCCTTTTGCTTCTCCGGGAAATAAAGGGATTACTTTCAAACCAAAAGGGAATGTTTTTCTGGTGTATGAGTCTTTAGCAACATTTATTGTTTTTTTTTTTATTGCTTGTCTGTTTTTGCCCCCTTTAAATTCTTCATTATTCATTGCGCGCAAAACTGAGGGCGTCTTTAAAACCCTTCGTGTTGCGAGAATTGTCATCAGCTCTTGTGATAATGGTGGGAAAAGTCTTTGGCTAACTGTTTGTTTTAAAATTTTCAAAAAGCCTGTGATCTGTGAACTCCCGGAAAAGCCTCTTTTAATGGTAACTCTATGTTTTAACAATAATTGATTCACTTGCCCTTTAAATTCTTTTCCATCATCAACTTGAATCATGCGAGGATAAGTTAACGGGCCTCGTTGGTATATCAGTTGTATGGCGACAGCAACAGCAGAAGCACTCTTTTGTGTTAATGGTTCAGCATCTTTGTATCTTGAAGCTATGTCAATGACTGATGAGTGCGTACTTAAATCTTTTTCGTCTAATCCTATCAGAGGGTAAATATAGAAGGTCCATTTGATGGGTGTCGTTGGAGTTGTATTGACAAGTGTGGTCTCTGTATTCGTCTAGGTGCAGGTAAATAAATTTGCCAAATCGCTTGTTTAGATAACCATTCCTTTGCTGTTTGTTCACTGACTCCTGCCGCTTGGCTTAGCTTTTGTATTGCTGTGATACCCTTCCAATATCCTTTGGCGAATAATAGATTTTGTTCATTTTTTATTCAGCCAATATTATGTGCAAACAAATACACGACGGTCATTACCAAAGACAATAAACCCGATTTCTTGCATCTTTGTTTTTTTCTGATGGTTGATAAAAGTCACTGAATTTTGGTGGGGCAATGTCTGGACCGGTTTGCCTGTTACTAGATAATATTGTTTTATTGCTTGATCAACATTTTTAAATGTGTAAGCTGCATGCCCCTGTCTTTTCAGTGTGTCATTAATAAAATCTAACTGCTCAAGTCTCTGCCTTTCATAGGCGTCTTGCGCAGCTGCTAGTTGCTCCATAGCTTTGTTATGTCTTTTTCTCTCGCTGTCATTCCCCATTTACTAAATGCAAAATTACTGCCGCTAAAAGCAAGCGCATTCACCACAGCGCCGCCTATCATTATTGCGAGTGAAGCCATTTTTTATAAATGTATTTTTTCTTACATATTTATATGTCTGGAATTATTCCTTGCTTAACTAGAAAATCTTTCGTGGCAACCGAAGCTGCAATGATAGCAATCAGCTTTGCTGAGTCTTCAAAGTCTAGTTTGCCAAGATCTGCTGGTTTAATTCTTAAACAAGCTTTTACCAAGCATTGAGTATACTACACTTAGCCCTCCAATAACAGCAGAATGGTATACAAGGTTAGCAACAGTTTTTTTCGGTGCTCATTTTTATAAAATAAAATAATTATAATTTAATAAAAAACATGAACAGCGATGATCTACTACAGCTACAAGGCGGCCTAAACCTTCCTGAACTTATGAATGACCAAGTTGATGATCAAGCTATTATGCCCAAAAAGGAGAGGCTGTATTCTTTGGCAGCATGTGGGAAAACAAAACAGTTCCTCGGAACTGAATTCAGCATAGAACAGATTCAACAGATGTCTTCACAAGACATTATAAGGTATCATAACAGGTATGAAGCGCAGCTGGGGTCGAGAATGGTAAAAAGTGTGGGGCAAACGGCTCTTTAGTTTGTACACTAACTAGTCAGTAGATTTGCTCCCATTGATTCTGAACAAGATCTTACGTATGATTTAACGCAAGATCCAGTTTTAACAAAGTCATTAGAGTCTCTAGGCTGTGATTTATATTACAGATTTGGAACATTGCTATCGCCATTAATCTGGGATTAATAACTTTTAATCATATAGATTTTATTTCCCTTCAAAATGAACGATCTGGAAAAAAACAGCAGAACCAAAACACTGAATCAGGTGGAGAAAGTAACCAAGCCAGAAAATCACAGAAAACGCTGAATCAGGTGGAGACCATTAAAAATCCTGGGCGTGTTGAAGCAGGAAAAAAATTAGCAGAGTGGAACAGACAAAAAAAATTAATGTTACAGAATATGAACTCATCATGAAAACATAACACCGCCAACGCCAGAACAAGTTGATTCAATGCCAGCTATAAAAACTCCATGTGATACAAGGACACCAAAGTCTTCATGGAATATTGAACTTAAAACTGTTGTCATTTTTGGTGCCCTTGCTGCTGCTGGGGGCGGTTATTACGGTTATAAAATATATAAACAACGCTGGCAAAAACAAAAGCCCAAACAATCTCCACCGCTAAATACAGAAGCCGAACACAACTGCACGCCAAAACCGCCAATAACAAAGCATCATTTTGATCCATTATAATGGAATAATATTTTAAGAACTTAATTTTAAATTTTTTTATAAAAATAGATCATGGCGTATTATAAAATGATAAAGTCAATAAATAAAGACATGGAGTCTATAAAAGACATTTCCATAGACCAGAATTGTAATCAATGCGGTTGCTTAGGGTGTAAGAATTTCATTAAGATCTATGCAGAAAACGCTGAGCAAGACATCCTCAACGATGACGCGTTTTTTGAGGCGTGTGTGTACTATATTAGGCATTTACTATTTAAGATAAAAACATAGATTGTATTTTTTTGATAATTATAAGAACTTGAATAAGAACTTGTTGTACTTAAAGAATGACTTGAGTAAGAACTTAGAAGTGACTTGGGGTGACTTGAAGATGACTTGAGGAACGACTTCAGTTAAGAACTTAGAAGTGACTTGGGGTGACTTAAGGATGACTTAAGTAAGAACTTGTGAATGACTTGAGGATGACTTGGGGACAACTTTAGGATGACTTAAGAACAACTTGAGTAAAAACTTAAAAGTAACTTGGGGTATCTAAGTTAAAAATTTAGAAGGAACTTGAGTGTGTGCATGCGTGGGTGGGAGGTGGGGCGGGTGGGGGTGGGGTGGGGGGTGGGTGGGGTGGGGGTGGAGTGGGGTAAGGGGGTGTGCATGCGTGGGGTGGGGGTAGAGACGTGCGTGCGTGGGGTGGGGGTGTGCATGCGTGGGGCAGGCCAAAACACACACACACAAACACAAACAAACAAACAAACAACACACACAAACAAACAACCAATAGACAGGATCCAGGACAGTGCTTGGGGGAAAGTGAAGGGAAAATGTCGCAGAGCAGCAAGTTGTAGGTTAGCAAGATGGCTACCGATCATGCATGATCGTTACTATATTTAGAACCACGTCAGAGCAGCAAGATGGCTGCCAATCATGCGGCTGTGACGTGTGCAGGTGGGGTAGAGGGGGCTTTGTGGGCCAATCGGCAAACTCTGCCAATTGGCCTAGTTTTGTTATATTTAGAACCGCGTCAGAGCAGAAAGATGGCTACCGATCATGCATGATCGTTACTATATTTAGAACCACGTCAGAGCAGCAAGATGGCTACCGTATACAGCCTAACAGCGTGCGGGGTTTCGACTACTTCCGAATCTCCGACCCGAGTCGTGTTCCGTGTCGTCTGCTTTGCCGTTGTTTCACAAACACCACAAGGTGGAGAAGTTTTCTGAACTACAAGGTAGTACACCTTGTCCTGAACATTTGGAGCTTTTTGAATGAAATCATTTCTTCAAAAGTTAAAAGCTTTTCAAAGTTGCTCTAATTAAATTAAATAATTGTTGAAGAAACAAAAACAAAATGCTTCCTTTGGCTAGCCTGATTGAATAAAACAGTTATATGAAGATAGTGCTGGCCACACACTACTCCTCTCCATACTGGTAGATGTACTAAGGTCTGCCTAACCCTATCTAGTTTGTTTTGCCAGAACATTCGAAAATCGCCATTCAGTTGCATAAGGGCACACTTGAAGGCAGATGAACTGGTTAGAATTAGAAAAGTAGAAAAGTATACACATCTTAATACACAGATCAGCTTGCTACATGAACACTGAATCTGTAGTTAACAATCAATCAAGTCTAATACAAACTGAGACATTTTTACTTGGGAGGAACAGCAAAAATGTTTCAAATATAAGTTTTTAGCATACGAATCAGCCGTGTTTACCTCCGCCTTAAGAAATGAACGCCATGTTTTTTAAACATGGCTTTAGCTGTCCCAAGCCAGCTCCCAACAATCAACGCGTGATGGTTTGTTTTGCTTCGGCCGACTTTCAACAAAGCAGCGCCATTTATTAGATAAGGAACCATCTCATCAATAGTCAAACACGTATTAAAACTGGCTACATCTTGTTTCATTTCCTTGAGCCAACAAACCTTTAAGATAGTCGTTCATTTCCAAAGCAGTTAGTTCACTTTTTCGTTTTCTAGAAAAACAATCTCTCCGGTTTCACAACATGCTTCGCCTAATTCTTTCAACAAATACTCTAACATGCAGTTAAAGTAAAACTTATGGTCTCGAATGCACAAACCCTGTTCTTCAGTAACGTTTTAGCCATTTTAAAATAACACAATTAAAACACAGTGGCCACAACAGAGCGCAGTCAAAACACAGCCTTCTTTGTGCGGTAGCTCCAACAACAATGACGGCCCCGGTCGTGTCGCGTGATAGCCTCGATCCGGTGTGTCGACGTGGCAATCTCGAATTTTCCAAATGTGGTGCAACCCAGCCGAGTGTGCTTCGTTTACACAGCGCAGGCTAGGCGCTCTAGTTGCAAACTGCCGCGAGCCGTAAATTAAGTGATCAGGTTTCAGCCCCGTGTCTGCCTGTCTGTGTACAAAGTTTGTAGGCAGAAATTAGTCAGAAGAAGTGTGCGGATTTTATGGCATTTAATTGAGAGAGAAAGAAAGAGAAAGAGAGAGTGTGTGTGTGTGTGTGTGTGTGTGTGTGTGTGTGTGTTTGTGTGTGTGTGTGTGTGTGTGTGTGTATGTGTGTGTGTGTGTTAGTGTGTTTGTGTCTTAGTGCGTGAGTTGCCTGTATGTTTGTGTGTGTGTGTGTGTGCATGTGTGTGTGTGTGTGTGTCGCGCGGCGTATTTTGTGAAACGCAGAACACGTATGTCTATAGCTCCGTGTGGTGAAGGATTGCTTGCTACCTCATGGCGCCATAATTACAGGTCATAGGATCCGTCCAGGGCCACGTTACATGGTACTGCCTGCCACAAACCCCAAGCCCTCTAATTAGGGGTGTTCGCACAGTGTCTCAGCCAAGTTTTAGTTTGGTGACTGTCTCCGCAAAAATGATAGTATTGAAAATGACTGTATGCGCGAAAATGATTAGGAAAACATAGTTTGAAGTCTTACTTGTCAGAGAACGTATAAATACCAATCCTGGGTCACTTTCGCCCGAAAACTGGTTTGAGGGCGAAAGTGAGTCAGGATTGGTATTTATACGTTCTCTGGGCGTCGTGAAACAGAGACAGACGTTTACATAATTATATTGGGAAACGCTGTGTTGCTGGTTTGGGTTTTTTGTTGTTGTTTTTTTTTGAAGGGGAGTTTGTTTGTTTGGGTTTTTTTTGCGTGTGTCAAGTACCCGCCAGGGACTTTGAAGTACTGAAAGTGCAACACTGGGTTTCGGGTCACTTGAACAATTTGTTTTTTTGTGTGTGAATATTTTGGGGTTGAGCTTGGGTGTACGGATAGTCTGACACCGGTACGTAAAAAAATAGCGTAAGGAATACAGCTTGGAAAAAAAAAAACATTGCGTGGGCATCTCAGGTTCTATGAAGTATCAACCTTGTTTGGTATTTCAGCCTGGGTTACCAGGTGATGTAATAATTCACCCTTGTCCTTTCTGGTATTGGCCTTCAGTGGGCTGAGGTGTGTGTGTGTGTGTGTGTGTGTGTGTGTGTGTGTGTGTGTGTGTGTGTGTGTGTGTGTGTGTGTGTGTGTGTGTGTGTGTGTGTGTGTGTGTGTGTGTGTGTGTGCCTCCTGAAGGAAAGGTAATTATATGTGAATGTGCAGCGTGCACAGGTATGTATAAGGGGCCATGTGCTGATGGTCGTGTATTGGTGTTGGTATAGTTGGATTCTTTGGGGGTGTTTTTTTTTTGTTTGTTATTTTTCCCGTGTGGGGAAAACTGCCTGCGTGGGTTGGATATAGAGGTCTTGGTGTTTCATCTGCCATTCTGTTGGTGAGAGTGCGTGTGTGAATGCAAATAAAGCCTTCTGTTTGTGCACCATATTTTCCTTTGTCTGTGTGTTTGTTGTGTGGCGTTCGTACTCTCAGGTAAAAGGGGGAAGGGGTGGTTATAAAGGGGATATATTCATACATATATCCCTGTCTACTGTCTTATACAGTGACATTGTCAATGGCACGCAATGCACGTTGCCGCTTGCTGGATATTGTCAAGGCCACGCAATGCACGTTGCCGCTGGCTGGAAAGAAGGTAAATATCAAGGTAAAGCAGGGAGAGTCGAGTCATGGAGTCAGTATTCTCAGCCTGGCCAGTTAGAAAAAAAAAGACAGGTAGACTGCCTGGTGAGTTTGAAGTGACAGAGAGGAAAGTTCGTAAGCACTTGCATTATTCCCAACCTCTCTCTCTCTCTCTCTCCTCTCTCTCTCTCTCTCTCTCTCTCTCTCCTCTCTCTCTCTCTCCTCTCTCCTCTCTCTCTCTCTCTCTCTCCTCTCTCTCTCTCTCTTTTGAAAAAAAATGTGTGCACCTCTCTGTGTGTGTGTGTGTGTGTGTGTGTGTGTGGGTGTGGGTGTGTGTGTGTGTGCATTCGTATAATTGTGTCTGCATGTGTGTGTGTGTGTGTGTGTGTGTGTGTGTGTGTGTGTGTGTGTGTGTGTGTGTGTGTGTGTGTGTGTGTGTGTGTGTGTGTGTGTGTGTGTGTGTGTGTGTGTGTGTGTGATGTAATGTAAAATGATATTTATAGAGCGCTTTACCTCGCTAGAGCCCAAAGCGCATATTACAGAAACATGATAAAATACTAATTCTAACTCAAAGCACACACAAGACAGTCATACAAGTGCATCAACACCAGCTAACACGCGCACAGTGATACGTGGATATCGTTAATCAGTCCGAGGGAAAGATGTGTCTTTAGGGAGGTTTTAGAAGTCTTTAAAGAGTCTGTCTTAGGGAGAGAAGAAGGCAGACTACTCAACAGAGCAGGTGCCAGGTAAGAGAAAGATCGTTACGACTACCAGATTTAGACAGGTCACTCAGCTGGGAAATAAGCACTTACTTGGAGCTTTCGACAGACCTCCATCCATCTTCTTCAGAGGTGGTGTTGCTACTGAGTGAACTGGAGTTCAGTGCACATGACCACGGTCAAACCCTGGTCGTGTGACTGAACAATGACAGATCACTGGCCTGGAGTTTTCTGGCCAGTGGAGGGGAGCCGAAGCAGGTGAGATTCAGCGGATGAGCGTAAGTCAGAGAGGTAGGAGTGTAAGTTGCCAGACGGAACATAGAGATGGAGGAGGTCAGAGAGGTCGGAGTGTAAGTTGTGAGACGGAACATAGAGATGGAGGACGTCAGAGAGGTCGGAGTGTAAGTTGCCAGACGGAACATAGAGATGGAGGAGGTCAGAGAGGTAGGAGGAGCCAGACTATTCAGTGATTTGAAAACCGGGAGGAGAACTATAAAGTCAATGCGAGACTTAATTGGGAGCCAGTGTAAGGACGACAGAATTGGTGATAAGTGATCAGATCTAGAGGAGCGGGAGATCAGACGGGAGGCATTGTTCTGAACTTTTGGAAGTTTAGAGATGAGCCTTAAGGGACAACCGGCAAGAAGGGAGTTACAATAGTCGAGCCAAGACAGAACGAAAGCACAGATTAGAGTCTTCAGGACATTTTGAGTGAGGAAGCAGCGAACTGAGCTGATACTACGAAGTTCCAGGTAGCAGGACTTGCACACATTAGAGAAATGTTGTTTGAAAGTGAAAGTTTGGTCGAGTGTAACGCCGAGGTTATGAGCAGCCACGATTATTTCAGTTTTGTCTGCGTTAAGTTGTAGTTTGTTATTGTGCATCCATGATTTAACATCGGAAATGCACGCTTGAGAAGAGGAGAATATATATTTCATGAAGCTGACTGAGATGGGCAGAGATATACAGCTGGTTGTCATCTGAAAAGCAATGGTGAAGGAGAGAGTGTTGGCTGATAATGGCTGAGAGAGGCTGGGTGTATAGCACAAACTAAACCGGTCCCAGGACAGAATCCCTGAGCGACACCAAACTGAAGTGCTCTTGCTGGAGACTTACCACCATTCACTGAAACAGTTTGCGTGCGATCAGAGAGATATGAAGAGAACCATGAAAGGACAGAACCAGAAAGACCAAAAGAAGTGTTGAGTCTAGAGAGGAGAACGGAGTGAACTACTGTATCAAAGGCAGCAGACAAACCAAGGGCAGAGAGAAGAGAAACTTTGTTTCCATCAAGAGCTGTGAGGAGCTGTCTTCAGAAGTGCTGTCTTGGTGCTATGACCAGCCCGGTAGGCTGACTGGTTTGAATACAAGAGACTGTTTACAGAAAGATGTTCAGACAGTTGGGCGAGAACAACTTTTTCAATCATTTTGGAAAGAAACTGGAGATTAGAGAGGGGTCTGTAGTTCTCCAAATTTTCGGGATCTAAATTTTGCTTCTTCAGGATAGGTCTGACAACTGCAGATTTGAAAAGAGTGGGAAAACAACCTGATCACAAACAATCATTAATAATGGATGTAAAGTATGGGAGGACATCGTCAAGACAACAGGTAAGAAGGGATGAGGGGAGAGGGTCAAGTTCACATGTTTTGACAGTGACTTGCTTCAAGATTTTCCGGACCTCTTCTACCAACACAGAGTGGAATTCAGACCACTGAGTGCCGGAGAGAGAACTAATAAATATTCATTCTGGCTCACACCGGTCTTAACCCGGTCTCAACAAGTTTCGACCGGGTTGAGACCGGCTGACGCCAGAATAAATATTTATTAGTTCTCTAACTAAACTTTTCAGTTGCAAAGCAAGACGACTGCAGGCGGAAATCTAAACAAATCTTAAATAAATGTTAGCGAACCGCCCAGAGAACGTGGACAAACGAGTTACAAGAGAAAACACGACGCGTTTCGACCTCTTAGGTCTTCGTCTGGTGATAAACAAACGAGTAAAACAACGAAAATTCACTTAGCTTTGGTCGCTTTAGATCGTTCAGGCTTCAGCGCAAGGAAGAAGGCGTTAAGTGAATTTTCGTTGTTTTACTCGTTTGTTTATCACCAGACGAAGACCTAAGAGGTCGAAACGCGTCGTGTTTTCTCTTGTAACTCGTTTGTCCACGTTCTCTGGGCGGTTCGCTAACATTTATTTAAGATTTTTTCAGATTTCAGTTTTTCCGCGTTTTTCTGATCATTATCAATAACATCATTTTCGCGCAGACAGTCATTTTCAATAACATCATTTTTGCGGAGACAGTCATCAAACTAAGACTTGGCTGACCCTGTGCGAACACAACCCTAATTAGAGGGCTTGGGGTTTGCTGCAGGTAGTACCATGCACAGCGGTCCTGGGTGGCTCATGCGATACCTGTAATTAACTAACTGTAACCACCATAAGGCGGGGATGGTGGCGCTTACTTGACCAGGTTAACCCAACCTTATTCTCTGACAAGTAAGACTTCAATAACTCAACCAGTTTCGGACGAAGTGACCCAGGATTAGTATTTTTACGTTCTCTGATAAGTAAGACTTCAATAACCAAAAAATAACGACCCTACAAACATACATACTGTGTAGGATTATCCGTTTTCATTACTAATTTACTAAACTTTTCAGATTTCAGTTTTGCTTAATCCTGTGTTTTTCCTGATCATTTTCAATAACATCATTTTTGTGCAAAACATTCATCAAATGAGTCTCTGTCTTTTAAAACTGAGTTTATTTTTGCTCCGAAACTTGTTATCCTACCTAAATCTGGAAATTAGATAAATAAGAATAAGAGACTGGAGGAAAAGAATAAATGAAAATGGGACAGAGGAAGAGGGTAGTGAACAGTACAAAACAAGCACAGCTCGGGTTGCAAGCTACAGCTGTTACTAATGCACAAACACACATACACACAAACACACATACCACACACACACACACACACACACACACACACACACACACACACACACACACACACACACACACACACACACACACACAGAGAGAGAGAGAGAGAGAGAGAGAGAGAGAGAGAGAGAGAGAGAGAGGAGAGAGAGAGAGAGAGAGAGAGAGAGGCTGACAGACAGACAGACAGACAACAGACAGACAGAGACAGAGAGAGAGAACAGGAAAGCGATACCCACAAACAACACTGCTGTAATAGGGGCTGTAGATTGTGGTGGGGGGGGGGGGGGGCGTATTAGCCAGAGCTAGGCGGTGTCAGGCCCTTTTTATGTTCTTACTGCCAACACCAGCAATTAGGGGCGTTGCCCCTGTGTTTAGGGGGTGGGCTTTCTGGCTGTCCTGAGAAACCTGTTACCACCACCACCACCGCCACCACCCACCACCACCACCACCACACAGTGTTTGACCAATCACCGGCTTTGTTGCTTTAATCTACACTGCACCCTTTGCGACACCAAACAATCGGAATAAAGGCGTTGACAAGCTCAAAGAATACTATGTTAAAGCAAGTTTTGTGACTTACTTCTGCGTGTGCGGCCCATTTATTTTCGGTTTGACATGTGACATTGTTCCTGGGGTTGACATTGTTTTTGGGGGTTGACATATAAAAAGGTATTGGCACTGTTTATAGTTACGGAGACATGCAGTCAGTTTTAAAATGACGGATCAGGCAACAACATCGGGAACATCAAGAACTGTTGAAAGTTTTTTAGCCAGCGTTCCACTTAAAAAAGAACATTTAGAAGATCAAATAGCGAAAAAAAGAAAAGAGTTGAGAAAGATAAAGAGACAAAGAGTGAAACAAGAAGAAGAGTAAAACTAGAAGGACAAAAATTAAAATCATTGATTGATAAAGAAAAAAATGTGAAAGCTGCTCTTGATGAATTAAATATTCAATGGGATGCGGCAGAGGATTCACAAGACATTTAAGGTAAGTTTATTATTATAATTTGTAGTTGTTTTAAAATTATAGCATTTTTACTGATAATAACTATATTATATTCTGAACATCTGTTTCTTATAAATAATCAAAGGGCGCGCGCACACACCTACCCCGCCCCACCCCGCGCATGCACACACTCAAGTCACCCAAGTCACTTCTAAGTTCTTACTCAAGTTGCCCTCAAGTCATCCTCAAGTCATCCACAAGTTCTTACTTAAGTCATCCTTAAGTCATCCTTAAGTCATCCTTAAGTCATCCTCAAGTCATCCTCAAGTCATCCTCAAGTTATCCTCAAGTCATCTCAAGTCATCCACAAGTTCTTACTCAAGTCATCCTCAAGTCATCCTCAAGTCATCCACAAGTTCTTACTCAAGTTTTTACTCAAGTTCTTACTTAAGTTTACCTCAAGATCATAACTAAGTCATCCTCTAAGTACAACTAAGTTCTTAATTTTAAGTTATCTTATAAATTATCAAAAAACAAGACAATCTATGTTTTTATCTTAAATAGTTAATGTCTAATATAGTACAACACACGCCTCAAAAAAACACGCCATCGTTGAGGATGTCTTGCTCAGCGTCCTTGGCGCGAGATTGGTTAGCATAGATCTTAATGAAGTTCTTGCATTGTAAGCAACCGCATTGATTACAATTCTGGTCTATGGAAATGTCTTTTATAGACTCCATGTCTTTATTTATTGACTCCATCATTTTAAACAAATAATAATCCGCCATGGTCTATTTTTATCAAAAAAAATTTAAGTTCTTAAAATATTATTGCATCTGAAATGGATCAAAATGATCTTTTGTTGTTGGCGGTCCTGGCGTGCTTTTGTGTTCGTCTGTTGTATTTAGTGGTTGAGATTGTTTGGACTGGTTTGGTTCTTGTTGTTTTTGTTTATATATTTTATAACCGTAATAACCGCCCCCAACAACAACAAGGGCGCTAAAAATGGCAACAGTTTTAAGTTCAATATTCCATGAAGGCTTTGGGGCTGTAGGCCTTGAATCAACTGGTGTTTTTATAGCCGGCATTGAAACAACTGTTGGCGGCGTTATGTTTTCATTATGAGCTATATTCTGTGATTGTAACTGTAATTTTTTTTGTTTGTTCCACTCAGCTAATTTTTTTCCTGCCGCAATGCGTCCCGGATGAGGTGTTTTAGTGACCACTTTCACCTGATTCAATGTTTTCTGATTCTGATTCTGCTGTTTTTCTGGCTCGGTCATTTTTAAGGGAAATAAAATCTATATGATTAAAAGTTATTAATCCCATGATTAACGGCGATAACAATGTTCCAAATCTGTAATATAGATCACATCCTAGAGACTCTAATGTCTTTGTTAAAACTGGATCCTGCGTTAAATCATACATAAAATCTTGTTCAGAATCAATGGGAGCAAATCTACTAACTAGTTTAGTGTACAAACTAAGAACCTTTGCCCGACACTTTTTACCATTCTTGATCCAAGTTGCGCTTCATACCTGTTATGATACTTTATAATGTTTTGTGGCGACATCTGTTGAATCTGTTCTATGCTGAATTCAGTTCCGAGGAACTGTTTTGTTTTTCCACATGCTGCCAAAGAATACAGCCTTTCCTTTTTTGGGCATAATAGCTTGGTCATCAACCTGGTCATTTGTAATCATAAGTTCAGGAAGGTTTAATAGATCATCGGTGTTCATGTTTTTATTAATTATAATTATTTTGTTTTTAAAAATGAGCGCCGAAAAAACTGTTGCCAACCTTGTATACCATTCTGCTGTTATTGGAGGTCTAAGTATAGGATACACAATGCTTTTAAAAGCCTGTTAAAAATAAAACCAGCGGATCTTGGCAAACTAGACTTTGAGGATTCGGCAAAACTGATTGCTATCATTGCAGCTTCGTTCGCTACGAAAGATTTTCTAGTTAAGCAAAAAATAATTCCTGACAGTATTGATATGTAAATTAAAAAAATACATTTATAAAAAATGGCTTCACTCGTAATGATGATAGGTGGCGCTGTGGTGAATGCGCTCGCTTTTAGCGGAAGTAATTACGCATTTAGTAAACTACGGGACGACGGTGAGAGAAAAAGACATAACAAAGCTGTGGAGCAACTAGCTGCAGCACAAGATCGCTATGAAAAGCAGAGAATTGAGCAGTTAGATTTTATTAACGATACCCTGAAAAAACAGGGACATGCAGCTTACACATTTAAAGATGTTAACCAGGCAATAAAAGAATATTATCTTGTAACAGGCAAACCAATCGAAACATTGCCCCCACCAAAATTCAGTGACTTTTATCAACCATCAGAAAAACAAAAGATGCAAGAAATCGCGTTTATTGTCTTTGGCATGACTGTTGTGTATTTTGTTGCGCATAATATTGGCTGAATAAAAAATGAACAAAATCTATTATTCGCCAAAAGATATTGGAAGGGAATCACGGCAATAAAAAAGCTAAGCCAAGCAGCGGGGTCAGTGAACAAACAGCAAAGGAATGGTTATCTAAACAAGCGATTTGGCAAATTTATTTACCTGCCCCTAGACGAATACAGAGACCACACTTTGTGAATACAATACCGAATGACACACCCATCAAATGGATCTTCTATATTTAACCCCATGATACGATTAGACGAAAAAGATTTAAGTACGCACTCACAGTCATTGACATAGCTTCAAGATACAAAGATGCGGAACCATTAACACAAAAGAGTGCTTCTGCTGTTGCTGTCGCTATACAACTGATATACCAACGAGGCCCGCTAACTTACCCTCGCATGATTCAAGTCGATGATGGAAAAGAATTTAAAGGCCGAGTGAATCAATTATTGTTAAAACATAGAGTTACCGTTAAAAGAGGCATCCCAGGGGTTCACAGATCACAGGCTTTAGTTGAAAACTTTAACAAACAGTTATCTGAAAGACTTTTTTCCTACCAGTATCACAGAGAGCTTATTGACAATTCTCGCAACACAGAATGGGTTAGAAGACTGCCCTCAGTTTTGCGCGCAATGAATAATGAAGAATTTAAAGGGCTAAAACCAGTACAAGCAATCAAAAGAAAAACAATAAATGTTGCTGAAGGAGAGTCTTCATCCGGCAAACTATTACCATTTGGTTTGAAAGTAAGGTACCTTTATTTACCGGGGGAAGCAGAAGGGGACACTCACATCAGGGCAACAGATCCAGTTTGGAGTGTCGATCCATATGAAATAAAAAGAATTGTAAAAATGAATCCGCCCGTGTATTATTAACGAGAAACTGACGCAACAAAACAACCAGCTCCTCAAAGATCTTTTGTGAAGGAAGAACTGCAGATAATCCCGCCAGACACAGTTCCGCTTTAATTAATTTACGGTTCTCCAATGCCCAATTGCATATGAAAACTCTGGATTAACAAACACACGTTTTGTGTTTGTTCTATCTAATTACTTCTTTGTTACAACAGTTGTGTTGATCTCATGTAGATTAGATCGTAGTTTTACGTTGACATGATGAAAAGTCTTATTGCCAAAGAATGCTTCTTTGTAGTTGTCATGTGATATGTTTGACTGCACAACACTGCGAGATATTCCCTTTGCTTTCTTAATGATTTTCTCCTGGCTCGAAATACTGTACATTTTCGACCTTAAACCAATAAACTCCTTAATCACCCCTCCTGATAATTCATCCTTCATCTTTCCTAAAACCTTCTTGTTAACGGGTGAATGTAAAGGCGATTCTTTAGGGTAATCAGACGTGTCGTACCATCCTGCATGTCCTTTCGCTACTTCGATTTCCATGTCTTTATAGATGTCTTCAGTAGGGATATCTATAACAAAACTATCTGTATCTGTGTCAAGCACTCTGGACTCTGCATACGCGCGTTTAAAGTAGTCATAAAGAAATTCTAACATCAAAAGCTTTGATAATTCTAAAACAGTAAACCCGATAAAAACAGGTTTGTCCAATTTGACTTTCTTTTTTTTCATCATTATGCCAAAAAGCTGATCATGAAATCTTCTAAAGTCCTGATAATTTGGTTTTGAAGTCAGCTTAATTGCTTCGTTCTCTTTGGTGACTAATCTGACATCTTTGTGCTTGTGCAGATTCTCCATAGTCTTTCCAAAACAGCTGTTGTTCATTAACTTGAAAAAGTCTTTTTCTGAAGCATCTGTGGATTTAGTTCTGAGATCAGTGTTCTTCATGATGTATGGTTTCATGAACTGTTCTTGATCAAAAGCAATTATACGATGAACAGCTGTCAACTTCAAACCTTGTCTTAAATAAAATTGTAGAAGTCTGTAATGACAGACATAATTTTTTTTACCTCGAAGATTGGGCACAAGTTTAGGTGGTTCTGTTTTTGCCATCTTTAGGCTTTCTGCAGCTAATGGGTAGTCATTATGCAGGTCATGGAGTTCTGAGGATATTCTAAGTCAACTTCTAGAATGAAACCACGCTGTTGATCCGACGTTAGACTGCTCAACCACTTTAATGCCTTTTGAATGTTTTTCGGATTGTCTTCTGTGTACATTTTAAAGTTGCGTAACGGAAGTGATTGCGCCATTGCCCATCCATACAGATTGTTTGCATCTAAATACATGAGATAGTTAGACCTTTTACTTGGATCATAGTCGTCCAAGTATTTGTTGTTTGCTTTACAGTAATGATGCGACGCCATACTAATTCCTCCACGCAATCCGTTTTCAATCATCTGAATCATTGGTAAATCTGACAATAAATCAATCTGTACTCCAGTAAACTTTAAGAAAGCATCCCAACTCATCCCGGGCGCAGAAATGTAATGCGCGGGATCTAGGCTATAATGTTTCATGCAGGTCTTTCTATAATTTCAAAAATATCCGCCAACAAACATACATCAGCCATTAAGTAGGAGTCATGATAGTCTCCCATTGTTTTACACTCTAACTTCTGCCATGCTCTTGAGCATGCTGGTAATCAGAATTACTGATGTCCTTTCCTCTAAGACTAGAAAAGAACGCGCCTTTAGGTGGAAGTGTATCTTCGTCAAACCTTTCCCAACTGTTCATGTACTCATAAGGGTAAACGCCCTTTCTAACGAGAGTTGGGTCACAATATTCTTCCGTTATTGGACAGGACTTTAAGGACATAGCCAGTGACTCTAATGAACCCATCATGTGTTGCATAGAGTCATAAAAAGACATGTTATTCAGATTAAAGCACATGTACTTTTCTGATGATTGTGCAATGCATGCTACCCTGAAGGCGCTGGTTACTGCTTGCATTATAAGGTGAGAGTCGTAACCCCGCAAGTTATGAAAGAAGATGGGCAGCTTCCATGTCTTTGGGTCAAACTTTAGTTGAAGATTGCATTTACTGTGCGCAGCTCCTCTGAACTTTCCGCTAATGTGATCATGGTCTCTTACTGTCGGATTCTCTGCGTCTGATGAGAGGCCTAAACCGCAAATCCAACAATGTGTGGCTGAGTCATACTGTTGTTGATCTTCAGGAGTCATAATAATGTCTGAGAGATTCAGTTTATTAGAACAGGCGTTACGCACTTGCTGCATGCGTTCTAAGAAGTATTTTGCAGCATCGGGTCCTCTATATAATTCTGGCGTTGAATGAGCGCCATCCGACCTGACAATAACGAAGGCAAATGAACAAATCTGGTGATTACTCTTTTTGTCTGTTTTTGGAAGTTTCTGTGGGGTTGGGCCCCTCATAGGGAACAATAAGCGACTCGAAGTCTGCGTAAACAACATATGGAGAATTTTGCAGCCGTTTCCAGTTCTTAAAACTAACTTTACTGCCTTCTGGGGGCGTAATTAGTTCCGTATTACAGTCAACTGGGCTGCTACAATGTTTCTTATGTTCAAGCGCAGCTTTATCTGATGGAATTCTTGTTAAACATTTTCTACAGAATTCTTGTTTGCCATGATCTTTTGAAGTATGCTTCATTAGTCTACTCATCGTACGTATCAATGTGTAATGAGGTAGTCCTGCTGGTGAAAACATCAGTAGTAAGTCAACATGGCTTTTGTCTGGATCACCTATTGTTGGACTGTTCTTGGACACTCTAATAGGCACCAAATTTGTTTCCTCATCCCATGTGTAGATATTGACAGTTATTGGTTTGTTTTGTTCTTCAAACTGATCAATGAAATCCACGCTAACAGGAAAGGATATTCCATTGAAGTTAAGATCATTGATGTAAGGTTCATAGTTAGATACTCTCTCTGCGTTTTTGCGGACGTAATGCAGCCTTGCAAGAACACACCACATAAAACATTTGTTGTCTGAATAATTCTTTATGTTTAGAACTGCTTTTTTTACGACTAATGCTGGAGGTAGTGGAATGTAAGACTTGCCTACAATAGGCTCATACTTAGCCTGTTTTAATCTAATCTCTAAGACTTCGTTCTCTGACCAACCGGGGCCTCTCATTTTGGCTTCTTCGGCGGCCACATCAAACTGCGTAAGCAGTTGGTCTGCGCAACCGGTGTTAAGTCATTACGAGAAAGAATAACCTGTTGTTTAGTTGAGACCCAGACTTTTAGATTTTCTTCATTTATTGTTATATAGTCGATTAAAACAGCTAACTGTACTTTAACTGGCGGGTCTATTGTTAGTTTACCCGGAACTTGAGAAATAGCATGAGCAACACTTGCCTGTACGTTTGTTGGATCAATGACTTCTAGATCAATATCATTTAAAGCTTTTGACAAACGCTCTCCCTCGAGCATTCCTTCAAACAATTCGTCTGGTCCTTCATATGTCTTAGCCATGTTGAGTTTCTTTTCTAACTCAAAATATTTATTTAAATTAAAAAAAAAATTCTTAATCAGAATCAATATCAACGGTCTTTTTGTGCTTGGACTCATAAACTAAAGTATAAACACCCTTTGGCGTTGTTAATGTGAGCTGTTTAGAACAGAGTTTAATGTTTCGTTTACTTTTTTTAAGCATTCCTTTTTATCTGCTCGGCGTCTGGCTGTTGAGAAAAAGTTGCCCTCGCCTTTCTTTGAAGATCAAACTTTTGTCTTTTGTAGTTATCAAAATCAGCCTGTAAACAATTAAATTCTTCATCTGTGATGTTTGAGTCAGCTAGTGCTTTATTTATTATCAGCTTAAAGGAACTAAGTTTAGCTGTTATTAGTTGAACTATAGCTGTGTGCTTTTGGAGTTTAGTTTTTAATTTTTTGCTAGCAGCACCTACAGCTAATGAACACAGGCCAAGAGTTAAAGACAAACAGCCTAGAGGCAAAGCTGCCGGTGCGCCTATGCCCGATGCTAAGAGGCCTACACTTGTTCCTGCCGATGCAGCACTAATAGTCGATGCCCCAGTATTAACATAGGTAACAGCATTACAGGCAGCAGAATACCTTCGTTTGGTTTTGCTGTATTTTGAAAGGTCCTGCTCTAGTTTTTGTTGCATTTGCGTAATGTTGGTTAATCTGAAGGTTTTTACTTCAGCAGCAGAGACGACCCTGGGGTCAATGTTGCCTTCTATAGCAGCAGAGTTGCCTGCTATCTCTTCTGTAGGTACTTTCGGATAAACGTCAACAGGCATGCTTTTTTAAAAGTAAAAAATAATTTAGTATTCTATATAATCTAATCTGTTATCTTTAATATTCAGCTGTGTATCAATTAATAAAAACAAATGTACATTAAGTGGTTTATCAGCATCTTTTTCTTTCTCAATTTGAAGGTTTATTACGTCTATAACTTTTCTCCCACTTCCATGCAACTGATTATCCTCTGTTGACCTTAGGTCAATCCATAAACCGTATTTTGTTGTTAAATAATCGTCAAGCCTAACACTGTGAAGGTGTAGATCTTTAGACACAAGGTCTGCTGTTGGACTTCTACCCCTCCCACCCCCAAACAATTTTCTTATTTCGTCAAAATGCTGATAAGGTCTAAGCCCGCTAGCATAGATTTGGTTAGGACTACCATCAATCGAACATTGTACTTTCGTTATTTTTGGATTAAAAAACTTTTCACTTGCTCTTGCGAATGGTTCTTCATCTTCACACAGAGAGAACAGGGAAATGCAGCTTCTAACTCACTTGCTCCTCCACCAAGTTTTTGGGCGAAAGTGGCCTAAAAGCCGCCTATTCCTGTTCTCTGACAAGTAACCAAAAAATAACGACCCTACAAACATACATACTGTGTACGGTTATCCGTTTTCAATACTAATTTACTAAAGTTTTCAGAGAGTAACGTAGGGGAAAGTAGCCGCGGCTGAACACGTCCCATAGAGTAACGTAGGGGAAAAGCAGCTGTGGCTGAACGCGCCCCAACGTTGTTGGCCTGCCTAAGGACTCTGCACTATCCGATTACTTACCGCGTGACTGGGCATGACAATTTTGAACCAACGCCAGTCTTATCAAATTAAGTGCCGGGCTTACAACACAGCTCTGCCTTGTCATTTCCATAAGTGCTGGGTTTACAACACAGCTCTGCCTCGTCATTTTCATTGCTGACGTTAAGCTGTAAAGTCGTATGTGTTTTCTGGAGACTTTAAAACTTTGGTTTGGTGCGTGTTAATATTTAATATTTTTTAAAAAATAATGGCAGCACGCGACAAACATATATATTGTAGATAAATAAAAAAAAATACAATTTTTTAACATAAAAAATAGCAAAAACCCCCCCTCCCTGAGCATGGCCGACTGTTGATTTAATTTTATTTGCAGGCGTCACTTGTGTCGACCATGCTTTTCAGGGGGGGGAAACCCCAGGAGTATGTTTGCCCTGGGATTTTTTGGGTGGTGGTGGCTGGCCTCTGGTCTGGAATGGCTGGCCTCTGGTCTGGTCTGGATGGGGTGAACTTGGCCCCCACGACTCTGGATGGGGTGAACTTGACCCCCAAGACTCTGGTCTCACTCGAAACTCGAAACTGTGTGACCAACTAATGAGGGAAGTGCAGCCCTGAACTCAGCAACTCCAAACTCCGAAAGTGTGACGCCTGCGGTGGCCAACCGACCACCAATAGCGAGTAGTTGAATTCTTATATTTAAGCTTACTTTTGGTGGTGGTGCAATCCACGTGTACAGGGAGACCACTCCATTACTACTTTTCGTGATGCAATCGATAAAGCTGCGTGCGCGACCTCTAGACAGGTGGCCGTTGTGTGTGGCGCAAATGCTGCGTGTGTTCTGTTTAGCAGGCTGTGCGCGTAAGTATGTGTGTGTGTGTGTGGTGTGTGTGTGTGTGTGTGTGTGTGTGTGGTGCGCGCACGCGTGTGTGTGTGTGTGTGTGTGTGCGCACGCGTACGTATGTGTGTGTGTGTGTGTGTGTGTGTGTGTGTGCAAGCAACGGCCAAGGCCTAACGCTCAACCTGCTACCGTTCGTGGCTGTTTGATCTGCTTAAAGCTGAAAACACCAACACGGTACAATCAGCCCGAAAGGTAAAGCCTGATACACACCCACACACACATACACACAGCGTTCGCTCGCCGCTTGCCGTATAATTATATGCTCCCTGTCAAACTACCGTCTCATTCTCACCTGTCGTTCTCTTTCTCTCTCTCTTTCTGTGTGTGGGCCTGGCTCTGGCTGGCCCCCGTAGTAAGTAATTGGATAGTGCGTAGTCCTATCACATGATCCGCCCGGGGCCGCCGTACATGTTACATGGTGGGCATGTGTGTGTGTGTGTCTGCATATGTGAGTGTGTGGTGTGTGTGCGTGTGTGTGTGTGTGCGCGCGCGTGTGTGTGTTGTTGTTCTTTGATTTAACGTCTTTTCACTTTAAAGTGATATTAGACAGTGTAACGTGTGTGTGTGTGTGTGTGTGTGTGTGCGTGTGTCATCACACTGTCACCTAGCGCGACAAAACACAGGGTTCACACATAATGAGACGCAGCCAAGTTCACAATAGGCCACTGAAAGTAACTTGTTCTAACATCCTCAAGACTAGTTACAGCGCTTATTTCCCTTGGACCATTTTATGGAAGTGTATCCTGTTACCCACTTTTGAACAACTTGGTTGGTAAAGGTTAATCAAGTAACCTATAAGTTCTTAAATAAGTTACCTCTAAGTTCCTAGTTAAGTTTTTTAATTAAGTTCTTGATCAAGTTCTTGATAAGTTCTTGATTAAGTCATCCTCTAAGTACAGCCAAGTTCTTATTCAAGTTATCTTATAATTATCAAAAAAAAGACAATCTATGTTTTTATCTTAAATAGTAAATGTCTAATATAGTACACACACGCCTCAAAAAACGCGTCATCCTTGAGGATGTCTTGCTCAGCGCCCTTGGGGTGAAATTGGTCAGCATAGATCTTAATGAAGTTTTTACATCCTATGCAACCGCATTGATTACAATTCTGGTCTATGGAAATGTTTTTTATAGACTCCATTCCATGTCTTTATTTATTGACACCATCATTTTATAATACGCCATGTTCTATTTTTATTAAAAAAATTTAAAATTAAGTTCTTAAAATATTATTCCATCTGAAATGGATCAAATGATCTTTTGTTATTGGCGGTTTTGGCGTGCAGTTGTCTTTTTCTGTATTTAGTGGTTCAGATTTTTTTGATTGCTTTTGTTTCTGGTGCCATTGTGTATATATTTTATAACCGTAATAACTGCCCCCAACAGCAGCAATGGCGCCAAAAATGGCAACAGTTTTAAATTCAATATTCCATGAGGACTTTGGTGCTGTAGGTCTTGTATCACATGGAGTTTTTATAGCCGGCATTGAATCAACTTGTTCTGGCGTTGGCGGTGTTATGTTTTCATGATGAGTTATATTCTGTAACATTAATTTTTTTTTGTCTGTTCCACTCTGCTAATTTTTTTCCTGCTTCAACACGCCCAGGAATTTTACTGGCCCCCACCTGATTCAATGTTTTCTGATTCTGCTGATTTTCTGGCTTGGTTACTTTCTCCACCTGATTCTGGTTCTGATGATTTTCCAGCTCGTTCATTTTGAAGGGAAACAAAATCTATATGATTAAAAGTTATTAATCCCATGATTAATGGCGATAACAATGTTCCAAATCTGTAGTATAGATCACATCCTAGAGACTCTAATGACTTTGTTAAAGGATCTTGCGTTAAATCATGACGTATGATTCTTGTTCAGAATCAATGCGGAGCTAATCTACTGTACTAGTTTAGTGTACAACTAAGAGCCGTTTGCCACACTTTTTACGCTTCCTCGACCCCAGTGCGTTCATACATGTTATGTACTTTATAAGGTCTTGTGGCGACATTGTTGAATCTGTTCAATGCTGAAATCAGTTCGAGGAATGTTTTGTTTTTCCACATGCTGCCAAAGAATACAGCCTTTCCCTTTTTGGGCATAATAGCTGGGTCATCAACCGGGTCATTTGTATCATAAGTTCAGGAAGGTTTAATAGATAATCTTGTGTTCATGTTTTTATTATAAATATAATTATTTTTATTTTGTTAAAAGAGCACTGAAAGAACTATTGCCAAACCTGTGTACCATTCTGCTGTTTTGGCGGCCTGAGCATAGGCTACTCAATGCTTGGTAAAGCTTGTTAAGAATTAAAGCAGCAGTCTGCAACTAGACTTGCGGATTCTGCAAAACGATAGCTACACACTAAGCAGCTTCGTTTTGCTTACGAAAGATTTTCTAGTCACGAAGGACTACTTTCCAGACAGTATAATATGTCAATACACCAATCATTTATACACACTGGGCTTCATCTCGCAATGATGCTCGGTGGCCGCTGTGGTGAATGCGCTTGCTTTAGCGGCAGTAATTTCGCATTTAGTAAACTACGGGGATGCGGCGAGAGAAAAAGACTACAAAGCTATGGAGCAACTAGCAGCTTGCACAAGGCGCACTTTGAAAGCAGAGACTTGAGCAGTTAGATTTTATCATAAACCCACTGAAAATAACAGGGCTGCAGCTTTACACATTTAAAGATGTGATAAAGCGATAAAAGCGTCTTATCTTGCTAAAACGAGCAAACCAATCGAAAATTGCCCCCACCAAAATTCAGTGACTTTATCAACATCAGAAAAACAAAAGACGCAGAAATCGTGTTTTTGTCTTTGGCATGGCGTCGTGTATTTTGTGGCTCCTCATGGAGAATAAAAATGAACAAAATCTATTATTCGCCAAAGGATATTGGAAGGGAGTCACAGCAATACAAAAGCAAAGCCAAACGGCCAGGGGTCAGTGAACAAACAGCAAAGGAATGGTTATCTAACACAAGCGATTTGGCAAATTTATGTACCTGCGCCTAGGCCGAATACAGAGACCACACTTTGTGATGACATTACTGAACGGACACCCATTCAAATGACCTTCTATATTGACCCTTGATACGATAAGACGAAAAAGATTTAAGTTCGCTCTCACAGTCATTGGACATAGCTTCAAGATTACAAAGATGCTGAACCATTAACACAAAGAGTGCTTTGCTGTTGCTGTCGCCATACAACTGATATACCACGAGGTCCTTTAACTTACCCTCGCATGATTCAGTTGATGATGGAAAGAATTTAAAGGCAGAGACAGGAAAACTTCATTCTGGGCACTTTTCGCCCTCAAACCAGTTTCGGGCTAAAAGTGGCCAGAAAAAGGTTTTTCCTGTTCTCTGAAAGTAAGACTTCAATAACCAAAAAATAACGATTATCTACTCGCAACAGGACCTATGTGTAGGGTTATCGTTTTAATACTATTTACTAAAACTTTTCCGATTTTAGTTTTTGCTTAATCCTGTGTTTTCCTGGTCATTTCAATAACATCATTTTCGCGCAAAATTCTTCAAATGAGTCTCTGTCTTTCATGTGAAAATAAAACTACAGTCTTTTAACTGTTCTCTAAAGTCTTTTTAAAAACCGAGTTATATTTCTGGCATAAACTCCACACACTTATCCAGGCATGTCTTCGCTGAAAGCTAGTTTCGACAAAGTGTTTCTCTGTTAACTATGTCTCTTTCTGCGACAGTATCTATAATTAAATAGTGTCTGCGTTCCTTCAAACAGTTATTAAAACTGCTTTCTCCCCCCCCCTTTATTCTAAACACTCACTCAGTTTATTGCTAGGATACAACTAAATATAGTTCATCATCTGTCCATATAAACCTTCTTATCGATGATAGGCTTTGTTCCATTTAAGTGTCTGACAGAAAACCACAATATGATTAAAATCTAATAGCGATAAACTGTTTGTAACAGGTCGAGGATAAATATTGTTTTTCCACAACCAGTCTGCACAAAGCAATGAGCTATGAGGAGTTTTTGTCATAAAGTTTAACTGCTCCATAGTTTTATAGCAGAATTTACTTTACCAGTACTAGTTTTTATCTTGCTCTTGTTAAACTTGTTCAGTATAATAAAACCCTACGAGCCTACATGTGTAAGATTAAATCCAATTCAGTTCTGTAAGATTGTTTTATTTAGATTTATTGATTTTGTTGCTTGGTGTTTAGGACCTTAATCATCCTCGTCATTGTGAGATTGACGACGGTAACTTTAAGTTTTTCACGTCTAAGTTTTGCAGCTAATTTGAATTCCCTTGAGAAGGACGTCACTAACGCCACAACCCCATCCCTCTCCTTATCTTGTAAGACAGAAATTTCAAATCTCATTGTGAACGTGTTTCCTACTTTCATTTGCGGAATGAACTGTAATTTTTGTAGAAGCAATCTTTAAAACCGTTTCTCTTTTTTTCTGTGGGGATGTATGTTTATTCCCATACGGCTTTATATTCAATCTCTTTCCGACTATTGTCGTTTGCATAAGAATTACATGTAAGGGCCAGAGTTGAGAATGCTTTTTCTGGAAACTTTTTTGATGGCTAAAATTGTAAATGGGCTTATGATTATCAAAATTTTATGTCCCATTCTAATATGGTCTAAGTTCATTTGAGTCGGCCTTCGAAACTTTTTTTTATTCATATGGCCAACATTATTGTTCTAGAATGCGCAGCTGTTCTCGTTTAGGAACCTTTTTGCTGTCGCTAACTCTTTGCGTTTATAATCACCAGCTTTAGTGTACTCAAACCAATACAAAGTGCCTATCTCACCGTTCTGTTCAAAGTCCGCAAGTCTGCATGTCTTTTAATTTAAGGTATATACACTCACAGGCGTAATGTAACTCCTGGTTCTTCTGGCCCACGCGACATTATTTTTTAGTAAAGTATTTTTTTTTTTCTAAACAATGTGCAGGTTATCACATTTTACAACTTTTCCCTTCCTGCTTTGTCTGCAATTTTATATTAAATGATCAACCCTCCACAAACTAATCTTTTAACTGGTAAATTACGGGATTTGTATAATTTCATAATCGCAATATGCAGCGTTCCCTGACGGAAGAGCTCTTAAAACAGTTGAGGGCCTTCCATCATATGAAGTTTTTCATCGTGTTAGTTCGTCTAAATGACCATTAGAGTACTGAATGTAATGCAGATGAGGGACTTCCCTCAACGTAGTTTCATCTGGCGACACACTAAAACTATGAGTGGGTAGAATGCTCGTTGTAAAGGCCTAGCATTTTAGCTAGCTCTCTATCAAAATCGTATTTTGCTTCTTCGGTTGAATGTTAATATTGTTTTAGATTAGCATTGTTAAGTACGAGTAATGTCTAAGTACTCAATTGCCTTCTTTTGTGAGCAAAACCCGTAATAACCATAGTATTGATACTGTTTTAACGTCGTTTGTTCTCCTTCATATTTTGTAGAATCTTATTCTCTTCCCTGGTTTAGTTATATTAAACCATACGACTTTGGTCAAATATTTCATGCGGAGCGCGACCGTTTGGCCCGCAATTTTAATCAATACATGTTCAAAACGACGGCGGTCTTGAGTTGTTAATTGTTACAACTATATTATTTACCACCCCCTTAAAAATGAGTGCATTCAAATATACTGATGCAAAATATTCTGTTGGGCCCCACACATTCTTAAAAATAGAACAACTGACACCCTGAATTTCTGTGGGACCAACCTGACACCTTCAAGTAAAGGTGAGTACGCCAATTTAAACAGATATCTTACTCCCCTATTAAAAAAAGACTACATCGAAAAGTGTGTTTAGTCATTCGATGCAGTTTTATCAGAACCAGTTAACTTTGCTGTGTTTTGTGCATAACTGGGGTGTGGAGTGTCGTATGTGTTCACTTTAAATCATCCTAATCCTTTGGTTAGGTCAGTGTACAGATTTCATTTCTAGTACCCTTCAGACGTATTTTGACTGAACTGAAGCCACCATTACCAAATGACAAACCGTTAACTCCATTCACGCAACCGAATAGTCATGAAGGCTTTTGAAAGGGATCTGTAACGAATTCAAGTTTACTATCAAGGAAGACTTTAGACAATAAGTGGACCTTAATCATGGTCTAGGCACCCCTTAGTTTGGGCGTGCACAAGAAAAGTATAACTATGTGGATCTCCTTAACATCTTTCTCTTCAGGCACAGCTGTTCACCTAGGGTCATGAGCAAGAGCATAAAAAACAGCATGGACAACTTTATCTTAGACACTTCTATGGGCCTAACTAGAGCGGGATGAACGAATAATGACTTCTAATTTTTTTCGTACTTACGTTTGGTGATTGCTAGGTTCACAATGCACAGGCAGATCGAGCATAATGATCCTTCTACTGGCTGTGATGCCAAAAAACAATACTTAGCCCTTATAGCGTCGCATTATTTTCCCCGTTGATTTGCTTCAGTATTAAAAGGTACCAAAATGTTATACAAATACGCAAGGATCGAAAGTAGACTTTGCTGTTGGCACTGGTTATACATGCTACCTTCTGGACCTCAGGACTCAGGTAGGAACAATATTAAATCCCCCACTGGAAATTCTCGTTGCCGGAAATGAACAGAAGGTTGGACAAAAACGACCTAAATTCTGAGCCCCCAGAATATTTGCTAGCAGTAAAAAAAAAACACCAGACTAAGTCATCTAACTTCCGAAGTCCAAAAGCCCAAAGCCATTGCAGACTCAGCAAAGCTCGCGGACTCTGTTCGCGATGACCGTGATATGAAAGACAGCGCTTGTTCTTGGATTAACAGGCTAGGATTACTTGGTCTTTATCTTACTAAAAAATTAACCCAACTATTAAGAGGAACTAAGCCCCTAAGTGCTCGGCCATAAAGCCAATACTTGACTTGACCGTAGTACAAAAGCCAGCTGCAATACTCCTATTACCCGGTAAAGATTCTATTGCTTTACGGCTAATTTTTTTAATACCTGCAAGATGATCAAGCTGTTTTTTTACATGAATATCAGGTGGAGGCGATGGCGCGGACGGTAATGAACTTTGACCACGCCGCCCGTTAATAGCCATCACCAGTGTACTATTGCAAATCCTGAAGGGCTTGTTATAACGCTTGCTAATGTGATCCTTGCTCTTCTAAACACGTTCGTATTCTTTCTGCTAGTGTTGTGTCTTCATTTTAAAATTTTCTGGATAGTTTCTCTATTCTATTCACTTGAGTTCGTAATGGGTCTGGTTAGTAGGTAGCACTTCTCGTCTTGCTGATCTCTCTTGTTCCGATCTTTTAGTCTTTGGGTTATTCTTTCTTTAATATAGGCCCTAGTTGGCGTCATCAGCCTCAACGAGTTTTCTTTTCTTATTTTATATGTCTTCTAGTTCACCTAAGTTTTGCAAATTGTTTGTTAATTCGCCTCTGATGGTCCTTAAAAGTACGTAAGGGCCGCTATTTCTCGCTTGGGTAGCGCGAGTCGTGTATAGTCTTTAACGCTGTTTTCTTTGAAAAACTGGATTCTGCTTCTATTACATTTATTAATTTCACCTCGACTGATTGATGTATTCTTTACGTTCCAGGTTTTGCATTTGGTTATCTGTTGGAGTTCTTGCAGTGTGTTTTGAAGTTTAGCAACTGCCTTTCCGCCCTTATTTTGGCCCTAACAAGGCCAAGGCGATTTTGATCTTTACACTGAGTCTATTTCTAATTGAACCACGGCTAAAAACTTTGATGGGTCATTTTTTAGTTGGTAAGCTGAACAGTTGTCTTGGTCGCCTTCTCACAAAACAAATGGTCACTCTTTACTTCAAAATCATTAGGGTCTCTAATTCGGGAGGTTCTTGCCTAAAAAATAAAAAACTTTTTGGGGTATAATGATCTGACCTTACTTTATGTTAATTTCTACCGATTGTGGTAATGTACTCCCGATTTCGCTATTCATCATGCCATGCGAGCCCCGAGCGATGCCGCTCCCAAGGGAATCAATCATGTCGTCTCCACGATAAAACATCATAATCTTCATCTTCCAGGCCTGCCATGTTTCTTTAATAATTATTTTGTTATTTTGTTTTATAAAAATATGTTACATGCATATGGCTCGATTCTTGACCCGCATAGAAGACTGAAAGGAAACCCTTTGGCGTGAAGGGAACTAAACGGACTATTCCTGTTCCAAATAAAATCCATCTACTATTGATGCAGATCAAATTCTTCCCTGTCCCCCCCCCCATTTCCGGCCTAGGAGCAGATGAAGTGATTGTGCCAGCTCTGCGCGTTTACTTTCAAAATAGTACTCGATTCAACTCCAACAGACACAAACAGGACTGTGTCCAGACTTTGGGCGGGCAATTGTAGAAAATTTCTATAAAAAACTTGAGCGGGCAGAAATATTTTCTACACAAATGCCAGACATTTTTTTAACCTATTCTGATAAACTATGGCTAACGGGAATGACAGGGCCTGGATCTTGCGTTTCAAGGAATCGAAAATGAAGAAGAGAAGCACTAAAACATAGAAATAGGCGTGAAGATACTAAAGACGGCAAAATGTATGTAAGCCGTAAAGAATGTGCGTAGGGGGAAATCGCTTTTCCATTCCCTTTGATTTTTGAGTTGTTAAAAAGCGCAAGCGCCATACTTTCAAGGAGCATTAAAGACAGACTGTCATATGAACTAATCGTTTTACCACGATTACAAACGTGTTATCTGATCAACAGACACGAAGCAATGTACAGCATTTCTCTGACATCTCGTTAGAGTTTGACGTTGTTAGCAACCCTAATTTAGCAAGGCTGATTGAGCATACAATATCAGTCAAAATTATCAATATATTACGAAAGAGTGATTCATCATACAACATATCCAGAAGCAGGGGCAGACAATATATGGCACTTTTAGTTTTTGTGTCGCAGCAAGAGCGCTTAAAGGTATTTTATTTGCTGTGTGAGATGAGAACCGTTTTAAAGAGCAAGCCCTGCCAAAGTTTTGTAATCCGAAAATTAGCGAACGTGCAATGTACAATCTGATGGTAGTCTAACCAAATCTACGTAGCGGGCTTAGTCCTTTTCATCATTTGACGAAATAAGAAATTGTTTGGGGGTGGGAGGGGTAGAAGTCTAATCAGCAAGACCTTGTGTCGATGATTTAAATCTTCATAATGGGTAGGGCTTGATGAATTATTTAACAACGAATACGGTTTATGGATTGACCTAGGGATCAACAGAGGATATTCAGTTGCATGGAAGCGGGGAGCTGTGAGAGACGTATTAAACATTCAAAATTGATAAAGATGTTAGAAGCTGATATACAGCTTAATTGTACATTTGTTTTTAATATCTGATGCGCACAGCGGAATATTGAAAATAACAGCTTAATAAGATATACAATACTAATTATTGTTTATTTTATAAAAAGCATGGCTGGTCCAGGTTTATCCCTAAACGTGGCTACAGCGCCGCCAAAAGAAGAGAATTGTAGTAGAAAACCCCTAACCATTAAAAACCTTTAGAGTAACAAACATTACGCAACATGCAAGCAGCAAAGTACTTAGAGCAAGACCTTTCAAAATACAGCAAACAATCGAAGGTATTCTGCTGCCTTTAATGTGTTATTATGTTAATACTGGGGCATTCGACTATAATTGCTCGATCAGCAGGAACGAGTGTTGGTCTCTTTGACAACGGGATAGGCGCACCCAGCAGCTTTACCTCTAGGAGTTTGTCTTTAGCTTCTCGGTCTGTGATCATTAGCTGTAGCGTGGGCTGGCCAAAAATTAAAAAAAACTAAACTCCAAAAGCACACAGCTCTGGTTTTCAACTTATAAAGCTAAACTTAGCTCGTTTTAAACTGACAATAAATAAAGCGTAGCTGACTCAAACATCACGATGAAGGAATTTTAATCGTTTTACAGGCCGATTTTGATGACTACAAAAAGTCATAAAGTTTGATTTCAAGAAAGGCAGAGGACTAGTTTTTCTAACACAGCCAGTCCCGAGCAGATAAAAAAGGATGATTAAAAAAGTAAACCGAGACATTATAACTCTGTTCAAACAGCTCACTTTAACAACACCAAAAGGTGTTTTTACTTTAGTTTATGAGTCCAAGCGCAAAAAGCACGTCGATATTGATTCTTGATTAAGCCGTTGTATTTTTTTTATTTTATAAAAACTATGTTGGCTTAGAAAAGAAGGGAACAGCTTGGCTAAGATATATGAAGGACAAGTCGGAATTGTTTGAAAGGAATGCTGAGAGTGAGCGTTATCAGAGCAACTGAATGATATTATTTAGAAGACTCATTGACCCAACAAACGTACAGGCAAGTGTTGTTCATGCAATTTTCTCAATGTTCCAAGGCAAACAACAATAGAACCGCCAGTTAAGTTACTGTTAGCTGTTTTAATCGACTATGTTAACAATAAATGAAGAAAAATCTAGATGTCTGGGTCTCAACTAAACAGCCAGGACTTTCTTTCTCATAAGGACTTAACACCGGTTGGGCAGACGAACTGCTTGCACGTTTGACGCTGCGCTGAAGAAGCTCAAATGAAGAGGGTCTGGTTGGTCAGAGGGCGAAGTCTTAGTGATTAGATTAAAACAGGCTAAGTATGCACCGATTGAGGAAGGGCTTAATTTCGCTGCTCGGAGTTGGTTTTAAGAGAGCAGTTTTTAAACATAAAAAATTCAAGACAACTCAAATGTTTCATTGTGTAGTGTTCTTGCAAGGCTGCATCATGTCCGCGAAACCGCAGAGAGAGTGACTAACTATCGGCAATACTCAAAGATCTTAACTCAATGGAATATCCTTTCCTGTTAGTGTAGACCAAATGATCAGTTTGAAGAAAGAAAACAAAACAACAATAACTGTTACTGTAACCCCTGGGCTGCGGAAACAAATTTGGCGCCATTTAAGTTCCAAGAACACGTCCAACAATAGGCGAACCAGCCAAAAGTCATGTGGACTTACTCCAAAATGTTTTCGCCCCGCCAGGGGAGCCCCCCCCTTCACATTGTTACGAACCAATGAGTAGGACTTAATGCAGATACTTCAAATGTCTGGCAAACATGAATTCTGTAGAAAAATGTTTAACATGAATGCCATCTGTTCAAAGCCGCGAGCGAACATTGAGAAACACTGTAAAGTTCTGTAGACTGTAGACAGACTAACTACGCCCCCGCCAGGATCTAAAGTAGTTTTAAGAAACTGGAAACCGCTGCAAACAAGTCATACGTGTTTACGCAGACTTCGAGTCGCTTATTGTTCCTTATGAAGGGCCATAACCACAAGAACTTCGAAAAACAGTCTTAATGAGTAATCATCAGATTTGTTCATATGCCTTCATTGTTGTTAGGTCGGATGGCGTTTATTCAGAGCCAGAATTATATAGAGGACCTGATGTGCAGAAACATTTTAAAAACGCATGCTGCAAGTGCGTAACGCCTGGTTATAATAATCTAAACTTATCTGAAATCATAATGGCGCATGAAGACCAAACAACAGTATGACTCAGCCACGCTTGTTTGATTTGCGGTTTAGAGCTAAGCCCCACAAGTGTAAACCCCACAGTAGAGACCATGATCGACATTAGCGGGAAAGTTCAGGGAGCGGCGCAGAACAAAATGCAATCTTAACTAAAGTTTGTTCCACAACATGGGAAGGCTTGCTGTATTCTTTCACAAAACTTGCGGGTTAGGGACTCTCACCTTATATGCAAGCAGTAGCCAGCGCTTCAGGGTAGCAGGCATTGCACAGTCCTCAGAAAAGTAATGTGTTTCACTTTACATAACATGTCTTTCTACGACTTCTATGCAACACATGTGGGCTCCTTAGAGCAATGGCTATGTTCCTTAAAAGTCCTGCCCAATAACGGCAGAATATTGTGACTCAACTCTTGTTAGAAAGGGCGTTTACCCTTATGAGTACCTGAAACAGTTGGGAAAGTTTGGGGGGAATGACGATACACTTCCACCTAAAGGCGCGTTCTTTTCTAGTTTAGAGGAAAGAGACATCCAGTGATTTGACTTAACCAACATGATCGAGCTGCGTGGCAGAAGTATAGATTGTAAAAACGATGCGGAGACTATTCATGACATCCTACTTGATGGCTGATGTATGTTTGTTGGCGGACGTTTTGAAAATTTAGAAAGACCTGCATGAAACATTACCGTTTGGATCCTGCGCATTATATTTCTGCGCCCGGCTGAGCTGGGACGCTTCTTAAAGTTTTACTGGTGTAACAGATTGATTTATTGTCGGATTTACCAATGAATCCAGATGATTGAAAAAAGGATTGGTGGAGGAATTAGTATGGTCGCACCCATTTATGTAAAGCAAACAACAAATACTTGACGACTATCGATCCGAGTAAAAGGTCGAACTATCTCAGTATTTAGATGCTAAACAATCTGTATGGTTGGGCTATGGCGCAATCACTTCCATTACGTAACTTCAAGATGTACACAGGTACGAAATAATATTCAAAAGGCATTAAAGTGGTTGAACAGTTAACGCCTGATCAGCAGCGTGGTTCATTCTTAGAAGTTGACCTTAGAATATTCTCATGAACTCATGACCTGCATAATGACTATCCATTAGCAGCAGAAGTCTAAAAGTGGATCAAGAGAGCCGCCTATAAACTTGTGCCTAATCTTCGAGGCAAAAAAAATTATGTCTGCCCATTACTGACTTCTACAATTATATTTAAGACCTGGTTTGAATTGTCAGCTGGTCATTTAATAATCGCTTTTGATCAAGAACAGTTATGGAACCATACATCATGAAGAACACTGATCTCAGAACTATATCCACAGAGATGCTTCAGAAAAAGACTTTTTCAAGCTGATGAACAACAGCTGTTCGGAAAGATATGGAGAAATCCGCACAAGCGCAAAGATGTCATTGGTTACCAGAGAGAACGAAGCAATTAAGCTGACTTTAAACCTAACTATCAGGATGCAGAGATTCATGATCAGCTTTTTGTATAATGATGAAAAAAAAAGAAAGTTAAATTAGACAAACCTGTATTTATTGGGTTTACTGTTTTAGGAATTATCAAAGCTTTTGATGTTAGAGTTTCTTTATGGACTACTTTAAGCCCTCGTATCCGAGTCCAGAGTACTTTACACAGATACAGATAGTTATGTTATAGATATCCCTACTGAAGACATATATAAGACATGAATGAATGTAGCTAAGGAGCGAGTGGATGGTACGACACGTCCGAGTATCCTAAAGACTCGCCTTTACATTCAATTACTAACTAGAATGTTTTAGGATAAGATGAAGGATGAATATCTGGAAAGGTATCAAGGGTATGTGGGGGTTAAGGTAAAAATGTACAGTATTTCGAGCCCAGGAGAAAATCATTAAGAAAGCAAAGGATATCTCGCAGCGTAGTGCAGTCAAACAATATCGCATGACAATAAAAAGAAGATTGTTGGCATAAGACTTTTCATCATGACAACGTAAAACTACGATCTAATGAATGAGATAACACACGTTGTCACCACGACGTCATTAGATGAAAAAACACAAACGGGTGTTTGTTAATCCAGAGTTTTCATATGCAATCGGGCATGGAGGACCGCATAACTGGGGTTTTTATATTTTTCATCAACTTATGATTTAAGATCAATTCATAGCTTATCCAATTCATTTTAAATCTTTTTCATGTTTGCTTGATGCGTTCGAATGTTTTTTATTATTCAAGATATTCTTTTTCCCAATTTGGGGGTTGAGTTGTACGTGTGATTGGATGATTTAGCATGCATTGATTAATCCTCGAAAATGTTTCCTTAAATTGCATTCACGTTGAAATGATTCCCCGTTATCATTTTCAAGGTCTTTCCTTTACCATTCTTGTTTCGTTCTGCGCTTCCTTCTGGCCTTCATTTTAAACAAATATGTTTACGTAAATGATTAAGCGGAACGGTTGCCTGGCGGGATTATCTGCAGGTTCTTCTTCACAAAAGATCTTGAGGAGCGGTTGTTTTGTTTGTGTCCAGTTTCTCGTAAATAATACACGGCGATTCATTTTTACATTTCTTGTTATTTCCTATGGTCAACACTCAAACTGGGATCTGTTGCCTGTTGGTTGTCCCCTTCTGCTTCCCCGGTAAATAAAGTACCTTACTTTTAAACCAAAACGGCAATAGTTTGACGGTTGAAGATCTACTTCAACACACATTATTGGTGTTTCTTTGATTGCTTGTACTGGTTTTTTTCCCTTGAAATTCTTCATTATTCATTGCGCGCAAAACTGTGGGCATCTTCTGACCCATTCTGTGTTGCGAGAATTGTCATTCAGCTCTCTGTGATACTGGTAGGAGAAAAGTCTTTCAGCTAACTGTTTTGTTAAAGTTTTCAACTAAAGCCTGTGATCTGTGAACTCCTGGATGCCTCTTCCTAATGGTAAACTCTATGTTTTAACCCCATAATTGATTCACTTGGCCTTTAAATTCTTTTTCCATCATCACTTGCTAATCATGCGTGGATAAAGTTAGTGGCCCTCGTGGTATATCAGTTTGTATAGCGACAGCACAGCAGAAGCACGCTTTTGTGTTATGGCTCCGATCTTGTATCTGAGCCATGTCAATGACTGTGAGTGCGTACTTAAATCTTTTTCGTCTAATCGTATCAGCGGGATAATATAGAAGGGTCCATTGATGGTGTGTCGTTCGTATTGTGTTCACAAAGTGTGGTCTCTGTATTCGTCTAGGGCCGGTAAATAAAGTGCCAAATCGCTTGTTATAGGATAACCATTCTTTTGCTGTTTTCCCCCCCCCCCCCCCCCCCCCCCCCCCCCCCTTCTTCACTGACTCCAGCTGCTTGGCTTAGCTTTTGATTGCCGTGTTCCCTCTCCAATATCCTTTGGGCCGAATAATAGATTTTGTCATTTTTTATTCAGCCCAATATTATGGGCAACAAAATCACAACGGTATACCAAGACAATAACCCAATTTCTTCGCATTCTTTTGTTTTTTGATGGATGATAAAAGTCACTGAATTTGGTGGGTGCAAGGTTCGATGGTTTGCTGTGACTAGCATAATATTGTTTTTATTGCTTGATTCAACATCTTTAAATGTGTAAGCTGGCATGCCCCTGTTTTTTTCAGTGTGTTATTAAAAATCTAACTGCTCAATTCTCTGCTTTTCATAGCGATCTTGTGCTGACAGTAGTTGCTCCACAGCTTTTGTTATGTCTTTTTCTTGCTTCATCTCGCAGTTACGAAATGCGTAAATTATCCCCCGCTAAAAGGAGCGCATTCACCCCCAGCGCCGCCTATCTTCATTACGAGTGAAGCCATTTTATAAATGTATTTTTTTCTTACATAGTTAATTGTCTGGAATTATTCCTTGCTTAACTAGAAAATCTTCGTGGCAAACGAGCTGCAATGATAGCATCAGCTTTGCTGAATCATCCAAGTCTAGTTTGCAAGATCTGCTGGTTTTATTCTTAACAGGCTTTTAACAAGCATTGGTGTATCTTACACTTTTTAGGGGCCTTTTTTATCCCCCCAATTACAGCGAATGGTATTCAAGTTTAGCAACAGTTTTATCCCCCCGGTGTCATTTTTATAAAATAAATAATTATAATTTATTAAAAAAAAACATGAACAGTGATGATCTTCTACAGCTTACATGCAGCCTAAACCTTCCTGAACTTATGAATGACAAGTTGATGGACCAAGCTATTATTGCCCCAAAAAGGAGAGGCTGTACGTCTTTGGCAGCTTGTGGAAAACAAACACACGCCTGTTCCTCCAGGAATGAATTCAGCATTGAACAGATTCAACAGATGTCGCCACAAGACATTTTAAAAGTATTCATTACAGGTATGAAGAGCAGCTGGGGTCTAGAATGGTGAAAAGCGTTGGTGCAAACGGTTCGTAGTTTGTACACTAAACTAGTCGTAGATTTGCTCCCATTGATTCTGAACAAGATCTTACGTATGATTTAACGCAAGATCCAGTTTTAACAAAGTCATTAGAGTCTTAGGGTGTGATCTATACTACAAATTTGGAACATGTTTTCGCAGTAATCATGGGATTAATTACTTTTAATCATTATAAATTTTGTTTCCCTTCAAAATGAAGGAGCTGGAAAATCAGCAGATCAGAAACACTGATCAGGTGGAGAAAGTAACCAAGCCAGAAAATCAGCAGGAAAACGCTGATTCAGTGGAGACCAATTAAAAAATCTGGGCGTGTTGAAGCAGGATAAAAATTAGCCGAGTGGAACAGACAGAAAAAATTAAATGTTACAGAATATGACTCATCATGAACACATACCCGCCACGCCAGAACAAGTTGATCCATGCGGTATAAAACTCCATGTGATACAAGGGCCCAAGGCTTCATGGAATATTGAAACTTAAAACTGTTGCCATTTTGGCGCTATTGCTGCTGTTGGGGGCAGTTATTACGGCTATAAAATATATACACAATGGAAACAAAAGCAACAGTACCAAAAGATCAACAAATCTGCACCACTAAATGCAGAAAACGACACCAGCTCGCCCAAAAACCGCACTACAAAGCTAGTTTTGATCCATTTATAATGGAATGATATTTTAAATTTTTTATAAAATAGATCATGGCGTATTATAAAAATGATAAAGTCAATAAATAAGACATGGAGTCTATAAAAGGACATTTCCAAGAGACCTGAATTGTAATCAATTCGGTTGCTTAGGATGAAGAACTTCATTAAAGTCTATGCTGACCCGATCCGCGCAGAGAACGTGAGCAAGACATCCTCAACGAGGAGCGTTTTTTGAGGCGTGTTGTGTACTATATTAGACATCTGCTATTTAAGAATAAAACATAGATTGTATTGTTTTTGATAATTTTACAGACACTTGAATAAAGAAGTTGGTTGTATTAGAGGATGACTTAGTTATGATCTTAGGTGACTTGAGTAAAAATTAATTAAAAACTTAATCAAGAATTATTAAGGACTTGAAGTAACTTAATTAAAAACTTAATTAAGTTCTTAATTAAAAACTTGATAACTTATGTAAGAACGTAGGGTGTGTGCATGCGTGGGGTGGGGGTGGGTAGGGGGTGAGTATGCTATTTGCGCGCACCTCAATCAACTAGGTCAAGTGATCATATATGATCACTTGACCTAGTTTGCCGCTGTGCTTTGCAGGTGCTGCTGCGCTTTGTAGGTCAAGCGATCATATATGATCACTTGACCTAGTTTGCCACTGTGCTTTGTAGGTCAAGCGATCATATATGATCACTTGACCTAGTTTGCCACTGGGCTTTGTAGGTCAAGTGATCATATATGATCACTTGACCTAGTTTGCCACTGGGCTTTGTAGGTCAAGCGATCATATATGATCACTTGACCTAGTTTGCCACTGGGCTTTGTAGGTCAAGCGATCATATATGATCACTTGACCTAGTTTGCCACTGGGCTTTGTAGGTCAAGCGATCATATATGATCACTTGACCTAGTTTGCCACTGGGCTTTGTAGGTCAAGCGATCATATATGATCACTTGACCTAGTTTGCCACTGGGCTTTGTAGGTCAAGTGATCATATATGATCACTTGACCTAGTTTGCCACTGGGCTTTGTAGGTCAAGCGATCATATATGATCACTTGACCTAGTTTGCCACTGTGCTTTGTAGGTCAAGCAATCATATATGATCAGAGAACAGGGAAACCTTTATTCTGGCTCACTTTCGCCCGAAAACTGGTTGAGGGCGAAAGTGGCCCAGAATGAAGGTTTTCCTGTTCTCTAAGGCCAAGTGAATCAATTATTGTTAAAACATAGAGTTACCATTAGAAGAGGCATTCCAGGAGTTCACAGATCACAGGCTTTAGTTGAAAACTTTAACAAACAGTTAGCCGAAAGACTTTTTTCCTACCAGTATCACAGAGAGCTGATTGACAATTCTCGCACACAGAATGGGTTAGAAGACTGCCCTCAGTTTTGCGCGCAATGAATAATGAAGATTTAAAGGTCTAAAGCCAGTACAAGCAATCAAAAGAAAACAATAAATGTTGCTGAAGACTCCAGTACACCCAGCAAACTATTACCGTTTGGTTTGAAAGTAAGGTACCTTTATTTCACGGGGGAAGCAGAAGGGGACACTCGCATCAGGGCAACAGATCCAGTTTGGAGTGTTGATCCATATGAAATAAAAAGAATTGTAAAGATGAATCCGCCGTGTATTATTTACGAGAACTGACACACGAAACGCCAGCTCCTCAAAGATCTTTTGTTAAAAGAAGAACTGCAGATATCCACCAGACACAGTTCGCTTAGTTATTTACGTAAATATATTTGAGTTTAAATGGAGTCAGAAGGAAGCGCGAACGAACAAGAATGGTAAAGGAAGAGACCTTGAAAATGATGCGGGAATCATTTCATGCGTGTTCTGCTATTAAGGAAACATTTTCGAGGATTAATCAATGCATGCTAATATCATCCAGATACCTACAACTCAAACCCCAAATTGGGAAAAAGAATATCTTGAAATAATAGAAAAATTCGAACGCATCAAGCAACATGAGAAAGATTTAATGATTGGTGAAGCTATGATTGATCTTTAATAAAAGTGATGAAAAATATAAACCCCTGTTTATGCGGCCTCCAGTGCCAATCGATATGAAACTCTGGATTATAAACACACGTTTTGTGTTTGTTCTATCTAACGACTTCTTTGTTACAACCGTTGTGTTGATCTCATGTAGATTAGATCGCAGTTTTACGTTGTCATGATGAAGTCTTATTTCCAAACAATGCTTCTTTGTAGTTGTCATGTGATATGTTTGACTGCACAACGCTGCGAGATATTCCCTTTGCTTTCTTAATGATTTTCTCCTGGCTCGAAATACTGTACATTTTCGATCTTAAACCAATAAACTCCTTAATCACCTTTCCAGATAATTCATCCTTCATCTTTCCTAAAACCTCTTGTTAGTAATTGATGTAAAGGCGCCTCTTTAGGGTAATCGGACGTGTCTTTACCATCCTGCATGCCCTTTAGCTACTTCGATTTCCATGTCTTTATAGATGTCTTCAGTAGGGATATCTATAACAAAACTGTCTGTATCTGTGTAAAGTACTTGGACTCGGGATACAGGGGTTTAAAGTGTCATAAAGAAATTCTAACATTAAAAGCTTTGATAATTCTAAAACAGTAAACCCAATAAAAACAGGTTTGTCCAATTTGACTTTCTTTTTTTTCATCATTATACCAAAAAGTGGTCATGAATTTTTAAAGTCCTGATAATTAGGTTTTGAAGTTAGCTTAATTGCTTCGTTCTCTTTGGTGACTAATCTGACATCTTTGCGCTTGTGCGGATTCTCCATAGTCTTTCCAAAAACAGCTGTTGTTCATCAACTTGAAAAGTCTTTTTCTGAGATCTGTGGATTTAGTTCTGAGATCAGTGTTCTTCATGATGTATGGTTTCATGAAACTGTTCTTGATCAAAAGCAATTATGCGATGAACAGCCGTTCAACTTCAAACATGTCTTAAATAAATTGTAGAAGCCTGTAATGACAGACATAATTTTTTTTGCCCCGAAGATTAGGCACAGTTTAGGCGGCTCTCTTGGATCCATCTTTAGACTTTTCTGCTGCTAATGGGTAGTCATTATGTAGGTCATGGAGTTCATGAGGATATTCTAAGTCAACTTCTAGAATGTATCCATGCTGTTGATTGGGCGCCAAACTGCCCAACCACTTTAATGCCTTTTGAATATTATTCGGATTGCCGCCTGTGTACATTTTAAGTTGCGTAATGGAAGCGATTGCGCCATAGCCATCCATACAGATTATTTGCATCTAAATACATGAGATAGTTAGACCTTTTACTCGGATCATAGTCGTCCAAGTATTTGTTGTTTGCTTTACAGTATGATGCGACGCTACTAATTCCTCCACGCAATCCGTTTTCAATCATCTGAATCATTGGTAGGTCAGACAATAAATCAATCTGTACTTCAGTAAACTTTAAGAAAGCGTCCAACTCATCCAGGCGCAGAAATATAATGCGCGGGATCCAAACTGTAATGTTTCATGCAGGTCTTTCTATAATTTTCAAAAACGTCCACCAACAAACATGTATCAGCCATCAAGTAGGAATCGTGATAGTCTCCCATCGTTTTACAATCTAACTTCTGCCATGCATCTTGAGCATGCTGGTAATCTGAATCACTGACCCCCTTTCCTCTAAGACTAGAAAAGAACGCGCCTTTAGGAGGAAGTGTATCTTCGTCAAACCTTTCCCAACTGTTCATGTACTCATAAGGATAAACGCCCTTTCTAACGAGAGTCGGGTCAAAATATTCTTCCGTTATTGGGCAGGACTTTAAGGACATAGCCAGTGCCTCTAATGATCCCATCATGTGCTGCATAGAGTCATAAAAAGACATGTTATTTAAAGTGAAGCACATGTACTTTTCTGATGACTGTGCAATGCATGACACCCTGAAGGCATCGTCCACTGCTTTCATTATAAGGTGGGAGTCGTAACCCCGCAAGTTGTGAAAGAATATGGGCAGCTTCCATGTCTTTGGTTCAAACTTTAGTTGAAGATTGCATTTGTTGTGCGCAGCTCCTCTGAACTTTCCGCTAATGTGATCATGGTCTCTTACTGTTGGATTCGCTGCGTCTGATGAGAGGCCTAAACCACAAATCCAACAATGTGTGGCTGATGTATACTGTTGTTGGTCTTCAGACGTCATCACGATTTCAGATAAATTCAGATTATTAGAACAATCATTACGCACTTGCTGCATGCGTTCTAAGAAGTATTCTGCAGCATTAGGCCCTCTATATAATTCTGGCTTTGAATGAACGCCATCCGACCTAACAATAATGAAAGCAAATGAACAAATCTGATGATTACTCACTATGGCTGTTTTAGGAAGTCTCTGGGGGGTTGGGCCTTCATAAGGAACAATAAGCGATTCGAAGTCTGCGTAAACAATGTATGGACTTGTTTGCAGTTTTTTCCAGTTCTTAAAACTAACTTTAGATCCGGGTGGGGGCGTAATTAGTTCTGTATTACAGTCTACAGAACTTTTACAATGTTTTATATGTTCACTCGCGGCTTGAACAGATGGAACTCTTGTTAAACATTTTCTACAGAATTCTTGCTTAAGTCCTTGCTTTGAAGTATGCCGCAATAATCTACTCATTGTGCGTATTAATGTGTAATGTGGTAGCCCCGCTGGTGAAAGCATCAGTAGTAAGTCAACATGATTTTTGTCTGGCTCGCCAATCGTTGGGCTATTCTTAGACACTTTAATAGGCTGTAGATTTGTTTCCTCATCCCATGTGTAGATATTAACAGTTATTGGTTTGTTTTGTTCTTCAAACTGATCAATAGAATCCACGCTAACGGGAAAGGATATTCCACTAAAGTTAAGATCATTGATGTAATCCCAATAGTTAGACACTCTTTCTGCGTTTTTGCGGGCGTGATGCAGCCTTGCGAGAACACACCACATAAAACATTTGTCGTCCGAATTCTTTATGTTTAGAACTGCTCTTTTTGCGACTAATGCTGGAGGTAGTGGAATGTAAGCCCTGCCTACAATCGGCGCATACTTAGCCTGTTTTAATCTGATCTCTAAGACTTCGCCCTCTGACCAGCCAGAGCCTCTCATTTTGGCTTCTTCAGCGGCAGCGTCAAACTGTGTAAGCAGTTCGTCTGACCAACCGGGTGTTAAGTCATTACGAGAAAGAATAGTCTGCTGTTTAGTCGAGACCCAGACTTCAAGATTTTCTTCATTTATTGTTACATAGTCGATTAAAACAGCTAACATTACTTTAACTGGCGGGTCTATTGTTAGTTTGCCTGGAACTTGAGAAATAGCATGAACAACACTTGCCTGTACGTTTGTTGGGTCAATGACTTCTAAATCAATATCATTCAGTGCTCTTGATAAACGCTTTCTCTCAAGCATTCCTTCAAACAATTCGTCTTGTCCTTCATATATCTTAGCCATGTTGAGTTTCTTTTCTAACTCAAAATATTTATTTAAATTAAAAAAAAAATACTTAATCAGAATCAATATCAACGGTCTTTTTGTGCTTGGACTCATAAACTAAAGTATAAACGCCCTTTGATGTTGTTACTGTGAGCTGTTTAAAACAGAGTTTAATGTCTCGTTTACTTTTTTTAAACATTCCTTTTTTATCTGCTCGGCGTCTGGCTGTTGAGAAAAACTTGCCCTCGCCTTTCTTTGAAGATCAAACTTTTGTCTTTTATAGTCATCAAAATCGGCCTGTAAACGACTAAATTCTTCGTTCGTGATGTTTGAGTCAACTAGTGCTTTATTTATTGTCAGTTTGAACGAACTAAGTTTAGCTGTTATTAGTTGAACCATAGCTGTGTGCTTTTGGAGTTTAGTTTTTAATTTTTTGCTAGCAGCACTTACAGCTAATGAACACAGGCCGAGAGCTAAAGACACCCCGCCTAGAGGTAAAGCTGCGGGCGCACCAACGCCTGTTGCTAAGAAACCAACACTCGTTCCTGCCGATAGAGCGCTTAGAGTTGATGTTCCAGTATTAACATAGGTAACAGCATTACAGGCAGCAGAATACCTTCGTCTGGTTTTGCTGTATTTCGAAAGGTCTTGCTCTAGTTTTTGTTGCATTTGCGTAATGTTGGTTAATCTGAAGGTTTTTACGCCAGGGTTTTCTACTATCTCTTCTTTAGGCGGCTCTGGCGCTGTAGGCACATTTGGATAAACCTGAACGGACATGCTTTTTTAAAATAAAAATATTTTAGTAATGTATATCTTCTAATCTGTTCTTTTGAATATTCAGCTGCGCATCATATATTAAAAACAAATGTGCATTAAGGGGTTTATCGCCATCTTTTTCTTTATCAATTTGAATGTTTATTACGTCTTTAACCTTCTCCCACTTCCATGCAACTGGTTATCCTCTGTTGACCTTAGGTCAATCCATAAACCGTATTTTGTTGTTAAATAATCATCAAGTCTAACACTGTGAAGGTGCAGATCTTTAGACACAAGGTCTACTGTTGGACTTCTATGCCTCCCGCCGCCGAACATTTTTCTTATTTCATCAAAATGCTGATAAGGTTTAAGCCCACTAGTGTAGATTTGGTTAGGACTGCCCTCAATTGTGCATTGTACTTTCGTTATTTTAGGATTAAGAAACTTTTCAGTTTGTCTTTTAAATGGTTCTTCATCTTCGCACAGCAATAAAATACCTTTGAGTGATCTTGCTGAGACGCTAAAACTGAAATTCCATATCGTGTCTGCCCTGCTTCTAGGATGTGTAGAATGGTGAATCACTCTTTCGTAATATATTGCTAATTTTGACTGATATTGCTGCTCAATCAACCTTGCTAAGTGAGGATTGCTAACAATGTCAAACTCTAGCGCGATGTCAGAAATGCTGTACTTTGCTTCGGTGTCTGTAGATTTAATAACACGTTTGTATTCATTAAAAGTTAGTTCATATGACAATCTGTCTTTTAATGCTCCTTGAAAGTATGGCGCATGCGCTTTTAACAACTCAAAATCTAAGGGAATAGAAAAGCGATTTCCATACGCAAAATTTACAGCTAAAGCCTTTTTGCTGCTTTTAGCATTTGGGTCGAGTTCGGCGTTTTAGTGCTTCTTCATTTTCGATTCCTTGAAACGCAAGATCAGCCCTTTCATTCCCAGTTAGCCATAGATCAGAATAGGTTAAAAATATGTCTGCATTGTGTAAAGAAAATATTTCTTGCCCCTCAAGTTTTATAGAAATTTTCTTAACGATTGCCCGCCCCAGATTCTGGACAACTGTCCTGCTTGTGTCTGTTGTTGATTCGAGTCCTATTTTGAAAGTAAGTCGCGCAGAGCCTGGCACAACCACTTCATTTGCTCCTAGGTCTGGAAATTTGACAGTAAGAATTTGATCTGCATCAATAGTAGACGGATTATTTGGAACAAACGCCAAAGGGCTCTTTCAGCTTCTATGCGAGTTAAGAATTGAACCATATGCTTGCGACATTTTTATAAAACAAAATAAAAGTTAATTATTTAAAAACATGGCAGGAATTGAAGGTGAAGAAGGTTATGATTTTTTTATCGTGGAGACGACATGAGTGAACCGGCTCCTTTGATACAGCATCGCTCAGCGCTCTCAATGTGGCATGAATTAACAGAACCTAAGGTCAAATCATTTTATAGAAGTTTAGATTTAGAACCTCCCGAATTTATAGCCCCTGATGATTTTAAATTAGACAAAGATGACCATTTGTATGTGAAAAACGCCAAAGGAGAACGTGTTCGGCTTACAACTAAACCAGACCCATCAAAGTTTTTAGCCATGGGCACAGTTGAAAGAAGCCTCAGTGTGAGCGAACGGAAACGCCTTGGCATTGTTAGACCAAAATTAAGAGCGGAGGCAGTTGCTAAACTTCAAAACATACAACAAGAACTCCCAACAGATAGCCAAATACAAAACATAGAAATTCAAGATTTAAGTCAAACAGCAGACAAAGTAATGCAAGCAGAAACCAGTTTTTCAGAAGAAACAGCATTAAAGACTATACGCGACTCACCTCTACCCATGCGAGAAATAGCAGCCCTTGATCATGCTTTAAGAACCATTAGAGGCGAATTAACAAACAATTTAGCAAAACTGGGTGAACTAGATGAGCATATAAAAAGAGAAAAAGAAAAACTCGTTGAGGCTGACGACTCCATCGTAGAACGTGAGATTAAAGAAAGAATAATACAAAGACTACATGATCTTGAACAAGAAAGATCAGCAAGACTAGAAGTTTTGTCTACTAACCAAGAACAATTACGAACTCAAGTGAGCAGAATAAGAGAAACTATCCAAAGAATTTTATATGAAGACACGACACTAGCAGAACGAATACGAATACTGTTTAGAGAGCAGGGCGTCACATTTGTAAGCGTTATAACGGCCTTAGGATTTGCAATAAGTACACTGGTGATGGCTATTACAGGTGGCGGTGGCAAAAGTTCAGTGCCTCCGCCGCCATCGCCTCCACCTGATAAATCGTGGGTAAAAAAAACAGCTTGATCATCTTGCGAGTTTATTAAAAAAATTAGCTGGTAAAGCTATAGACTCTTTGCCTGGAATATTAGGGAGTATTGCTAGCTGGCTTTTGTCTACTGCAAGCAAAGTAGTTGGCTTTATGGCTGAGCACTTATGGGCATTAGTTCTCTTCATAGTTGGGTTACTATTTAGTAAGATAAAGACCAAGTAATCCTAGGCCAGTTAATCCAACGACAAACGCTGTCTTTTCATATTCATGGTCATCGTGAACAGAGCCCACGAGCTTTGCTGAGTCTTCAACGGCCTTTGGGCTTTGGGCCTCGGGGATTGGATGACTTAATCTTGGGTGTTCTTTTATTGTTTGTAATATTACTGGCTCAGAATTTATGTCGTTTTTCCCAACCTTCTGTTCATTGCCTGCTATAAGAATTTCATTATTATAGTTTATTATTGTTCCTATCTGGAGTCTGAGGTCAGAAGGCAGCATGTATAAACCAGTGCCAACAGCAAAGTCTACTTTTGATCTTGCGTATTGTAAAACGTTTTGGTACCTTTCTATACTTGAAGGTAAATCAACTGTAGAATTAATGGCGTCCTCTAAATTTGCTAAGTATTGTTTTTGTGCGTCAAAGCCAGTAGAAGAATCAGTTATGCTCGATCTCGGCTGTGCTTGCGAACCTAGCAAACACCAAACGTAAGTACGAATAGAGTCGTTTATTCGTTCTATTCCCGCTCTAGTTAGGCCCTTAGAAGTGTCTAAGATAAATGTTGTCCATGCTGTTTTATGCTCTTGCTGTAGGGACCCGGGCTGAACAGTTATGCCTGAAAAGAAAGATTTGAAAGGAGGACGCCAGTCATAGTTATACTTTCTGTGCGTGCCCCGAAAATAAAGCTCGCCTAGGCCATGATTAAGATCCAACTTTTGTCTAAAGGCTGTCTTGGCCTTAATATTGAATTCGTTACAGATCCTTTCAAAAGCCTTCATGTCTATTCTGTTGCTGAGTGGATTAAACGGTTTGTCATTTGGTAATGGAGCTTGCAATTCAGCCAAAATACGCCTGAAAGTATAATAAAAATGAAATCTATACACTGACCTCACCAAAGGATCATGGTGATTTAAATGATCGGCATACGACACTCCACACCCAGTTGATGCACAAAACACGGCAAAGTTTAACTGGTTCTGATAAAACTGCATCGGATGACTAAACCACGCTTTCTTGATGTGGTCGTTTTCAATAGGAGGGTTAAGATAGCTCTTCAATGGAGTACTCACCTTTTTATGAAAAGCGGCAGTCTGGGTCACAGCAATGTCAAGAGTATCAGTTGCTATATTTTTAAGATTGTAGTGCGGCCCAACAGAATATTTTGCGCCAGTATATTTGAATGCACTCATTTTTATTTCGTTTAAAAAATGTTTGTAACAATAACAACCCAAGACCGCCCTTTGTTTTTAGAACATGCTGTTAAGAACGATTGCGGAACCAAAATGGTCGCGCTCCATGAAATATTTTACAAAGTCGTATGGTTTAATATAACTGCATCCAAGAAGAATAATACGGTTCTAAAAGTTGACAAATCAGGGAACAAAGTTAGCCAGTTAACAATACCTGATGGTTATTACGGGTTTTGCTCACTAAAAGAAGCAATGAGTAACTTTGACATTACTCTCAAACTTAACAATGCAAATCTAAAAACAATGTTAACATTCAAGCCTGAAGAAGAAGGAGGTTACTATTTTGATAAAGAGCTAGCTAAAATGTTAGGCTTTACGGCTAACAATTATAGATTTAGAGTTACACCGACCAAAACTACTTATGAGGGGGAAAGTCCGCTCGATCTTGCATTACATTCATTACTCTATGTTCATTTAGACGAGCTGAGCACTGATGAAAACTTATATGATGGAAGGCCCTCAACTGTTTTAAGAGCTCTTCCGTCAGGGAAAGCCGCATATTGCGATTATGAAATTATACAATTCCCTAATTTACAGTTTAAAAGATTAGTTTGTGGGAGGGTCGGATCATTTAATATAAAAATCAAAGACAAAGCGGGGAAAGTTGTAAAATGTGATAACCTACACATTGTTTTGGAAATAAAATAATAAACTGTACTAAAAAATAATGTCGCGTGGGCCAGAAGAATCGGGAGTTACATTAGCGCCTGTGAGGTGTATAACTTTAGAATTAAAAGACCTTGCAGACGTTGCGGACTTTGAACAAAATGGTGAGATAGGCGCTTTGTATGGTTTTGAGTACACTAAAGATGGTGATTATAAATGCAAAGAGGTTGGCGACAGCAAAAAGTTTCCTAAACTAGAACAACTGCGCAATGTAGAAGCAAATAATGTTGGCCAGTATGAATATAAAATAGTTCGAAAACCTGACCTCAAATGGCACTTAGAACCATATTTAGAATGGGATAAAAATTTGAATTCATAAGCCCATTTACATTTTTTGACCGTCAAAAAAGTTTCAGAAAAGCATTCAACTCTGGCCTTTACATGTAAGTCTTATGCCAGATGACAATAGTCGGAAAGAGATTGAAATAACGCCGTATGAGAATAAACAGTACATCCTCCACAGAAAAGAAACAGTTTTAAAGGACGCTTCTACAAAAATACAGTTCTTTCCACAAATGAAATTAGGAGACACGTTCACAATGATATTTTGAAATTTCTGTCTTAAAAGATGAGGCGAGGAACGGGGCTGTGGGCGTCAGTGACGTCCTTTTAAAAGGAATTCTAATTAGCTGGCAAACTTAGACGTTGAAAAACTTAAAGTTACTGTCGTCATTCTTCACAATGGTGAGGATATTAAGGTCATAACAACAAGCAACAAAATCAATATTAGTCTAAATAGAAACAATCTTACAGCACTGAATTGGATTAATCTTACCATTTAGACCTTATAGGATTTTATTATACTGAACAAGTTTTAACAGAGGGCATGATAAAAACAATAACCAGATTAGATTAAGTTCTGTTATAAAACTATGGAGCAGTTAAACTTTATGACAAAAACCCCTCATTGTTCATTAATTTGTGGGCAGACTGGTTGTGGAAAAACATATTTGTCCTCGACCTATTACAAACAGTTTATCGCTATAATTTTAATCATATTGTGATTTTCTGCCCAACACTTAAATGGAACAAAGCATATCATGATAGAAGGTTTATATGGACTGATGATAACATATTTTTAGTTGATCCTAGCAATAAACTGAGTGAATGTTTAGAACACTTTTATAGATTGTTTGAGGGAACGCAGACGCTATTTATTATAGATGACTGTTCAGCAGAAAGAGACATAGTTAAAAAAAGAAACACTTTATCAAAACTAGCTTTCAGTGGAAGACATGCTGGAATAAGTGTGTGGATTTTATGTCAAAAATATAACTCAGTTTTAAAAGACTTTAGAGAACAGTTAAAGACTGTAGTGTTATTTCACATGAAAGACAGAGACTCATTTGATGAATGTTTGCGCGAAAATGATGTTATTGAAAATGACCAGGAAAAACATTGGATTAACCAAAAACTAAAATCTGAAAGGTTTAGTAAATTAGTATTGAAAACGGATAACCCTACACAGTATGTTTGTTTGTAGGGCCGTTATTTTTTGGTTACTTGTCAGAGAACAGGAATAGGCGGCTTTTAGGCCACTTTCGCCAAAAAACTTGGTGGAGGAGCAAGTGAGTTAGAAGCTGCATTTCCCTGTTCTCTCACAGCAATAAAATACCTTTAAGCGATTTTACTGTGACACTAAGATTAAAATTCCATATAGCGTCTGCCCTGCTTTTAGGATATGTTGAATGATGACGCACTGCTTCGTAATATGTTATAAATTGTGACTGATATTGTTGCCCAATCAGCCTTGCTAAATTAGGGTTGCTAACAACATCAAACTCTAACGAGATGCCAGAAATGCTGTACTTTGCTTCGGTGTCTGTTGATCTGATAACACGTTTGTATTCGTTAAAAGTTAGTTCGTATGACAATCTGTCTTGTAATGCTCCTTGATAGTATGGGGCATGCGCTTTTAACAACTCAAAATCTAAGGGAATAGAAAAGCGATTTCCATACGCAAAATTTAGAGCTAAAGACTTTTTGCTGCTTTTAACATTTGCGTCGAGTTCGGCGTTTATTCTAAGTTTTAGTGCTTCTTCATTGTCAATTCCTTGAAACGCAAGATCATCCCTTTCATTCGCGGTTAGCCATAGATCAGAATAGGTTAAAAATATGTCTGCATTGTGTAAAGAAAATATTTCTTGCCCCTCAAGTTTTATAGAAATTTTCTTAACGATTGCCCGTCCTAGATTCTGGACAACTGTTCTAGTTGGGTCTGTTGTTGAAGCGAGGTCTATTTTGAAAGTAAGTCGCGCAGAGCCTGGCACAATCATTTCATCCGCTCCTAGGTCTGGAAATCTGACAGTAAGAATTTGATCCGCATCAATAGTAGACGGATTATTTGGAACAGTAATATTCCGTTTATTTCCCTTCATGCCGCGGGGTTCTTTCAGTCTTCTATACGGGTCAAGAATCGAGCCATATGCTTGTGTCATTTTTTATAAAACAAAATAAAAAGTTAATTATTTAAAAATATGGCAGGCATTGGAGGTGAAGAAGATTTTGGTTTTGAACCTGTAGACGACACGAGCGAAATGACTCCTTTACAGCGTCGCTCAAGGCTCTCAATACATGATGAATTAGTAGAAGCGGGGCAAAGGCGTGAATTAACAGAAAGTAAGGTCAGATCATTATACCAAAGTTTAGGACTAGGGCCTCCAGAAACTATATACCCTGATGATTTTGAACTAGAAAATAACCATTTGTTTGTGAGAAACGACCAAGGACAACTTGTTCAGCTTACGCATAAACGAAACCCATCAAGGTTTGTAGGCTGGGAGGCAATTAGACAAAGGCTCCCTGCAAGCGAGCGGGATCGCCTTGGCTTTACTAAACCAGAATTAAATAGGGATAAAATTGCTAAACAACAAAACATACTACAAAAACTCCCAACAGGTAGCCAAATACAAAACACAAAACCTGAAGATTTAATTCAAACAGCGGACGAAGTAATAAATATACTCAGAGGCATAAAAAACGCGAAAACAAACTGTATAGAAATGTTGATGTAATTTGGCTACCGATTCCTTTGAACTGGTAATAGAAAGTGAGAAAAAGCAATCGAACACCGCAAAAGTGTACTTTCAAAGTTCATTCTGGTAGAAAATAAGGTCACATGAACTTGACCTTGACCCTGTGTTAACAGCAGAATGTCAGTATCTGGTGTGACCACCTCGAGCATTGATCACAGCTGTGCACCTGCGGTACATCGAGCGCACCAGAGTGTTGGTCTGCCTCTGGGGGACTAGCCACCACACCTGGCCCACAGCAACAGCAAGCTGAGCTGCTGTCTGGGGTCTGGGGTTGAGCTGGTTCAACTGCCTCTGAAGGGCATCCCAGAAATGCTCTATTGGGTTAAGGTCGGGAGAACGGGCTGGGTGAGGCAGCAGATTGATGTTGTTCTGCCTCAGGAAGTTCTGCGTAGCACGGGCAGTGTGCGGCCTTGCGTTGTCCTGCTGAAACAGGTTCTGTGGATGCTGCTGGAAATGCGGCAGGATGTGGGGCCTCAGAACTTGGTCGATGTAATGAACAGCAGTGACCCCGTTACCACGTCCTGGACCCACATTCTGGAAGATGACTGGCCCAATACGGCGATTTATGCCGATAGCAGCCCAGATCATGATGCTTTCACCACCCCATGGGTCCCTTTCGGTGATGTTGGCATCCGTGAAGCGTTCCCCCGCTCTTCTCCAGATCCGGATGCGGCCATCGCCTGGGTCGACGCAGAACCGGCTTTCATCACTGAAGAGGACTCGGCCCCAGTGCCGATGACGCCAATGCACATGGATCTGTGCCCACTGCAGACGGTTCTGGCGATGCTGGAGTGTCAGGATAGGTCGCCGGGCTGGACGCCTGCATTGGAGACCAACTGTGTTCAGTCGGCGACGCACGGTCCTGTTGCTGATTGGCCTGCCATGGTTGCTGACGGTGTTCCTGGCTGTGTTGGCAGCGGTTTGGTAAGGCTCCCGTCGATGCTGACGAAGAAGATGGCGGTCTTGGGCTGCTGTGGTGACCTTCGGTCTGCCGCTCCTCGGTCTGTCATCAGTGGTGTTTCTTGCTTGAAAGCGGTCCAGAAGGCGATAGACGGTGGAAATGTGGACTCCGAATGCGATAGCGACCTGCCTCATTGGAACCCCGGCCTGCAGTTGCCCCATTGCTATGCAACGATCTTGACGAGAAAGTCTCGGCATTATGTTGGCGCCTCTGGAAGGGATGATTTGAACTTTTTGGGGTTTGGAAATTTATAGCCCCACAATGGGGGCCACATTGAGTTGCAATTCACATTGATGCACGTGGCGTAGGTAGTCCACATGGCAAATGCACTCCTCGTGCCAAAAATGTTGACCCGGCAACATTCACCCACTGTTACGTGGTTACAACCGGCCAAGACACCACGTACTGCTAATGTTGCACGTGCCAACGACATTGCTTACGTCCTGTTCACAATGTGAACAATCGTGCACTGTCTCTATTTTTTCGCGTTTTTTTTTTGCCTCTGAGTATACAATAGGAGCAGAACTCACTGAAGAAGAAGAAACAGCATTAAAAACTATACACGAACCACAGATACCTAAGAGAGATTTATTAGCCCTTGATCGTGCTTTAAGAAGAATCAAAGGGGAATTATTAAACAATTTAGCAAAACTGACTGAAGTAAAGAAGGATATAGAAAAAGAAAAAGAAAAACTCGCTGAGGCTGACGATGCCAACTTAGGACGTGAAGTTAAAGAAAGAATAGAACAAAGACTAGATGATCTTAATATAGAAAGATTAGCTAGACTAGAAGTGTTGAATACTAACCAAAAACAATTACAAAATCAAGTGAGCGAAGTAAGAGAAACTATCCAAACAAATTTATATGAAAACACAACGCTAGCAGAACGAATAAAAATACTGTTTAGAGAGCAGGGAGTCACATTAGCAAGTGTTATAACAGCCTTAGGATTTGCAATAAGTACACTGGTGTTGGCTATTACAGGCGGTGGTGGCCAAAGTTCAGTACCTCCACCGCCATCGCCTCCATCACCGCCTGATAAATCATGGGTAAAAAAACAACTTGATCATCTTGCGAGTTTATTAAAAAAATTAGCCGGTAAAGCTATAGACTCTTTACCTGGTATATTAGGCGGTATTGTTAGCTGGCTTTTGTCTACTGCAAGCAAAGTAGTTGGCTTTATGGCCGAGCACTTATGGACATTAGTTCTCTTAATAGTTGGGTTACTATTTAGTAAGATAAAGACCAAGTAATCCAACAACTAGCGCTGTCTTTTCATATTCATGGTCATTATTTTTTTTTACTTCTTCAGCGGCCTTTGGGCTTTGGACCTCGGGGATTGGATGACTTAATCTTGGGGGGTCATCGTGTTTTTTTATTGTTTGTAATATTACTGGCTCAGAATTTATGTCGTTTTTTCCGACCTTCTGTTCATTGCCTGCCACAAGGATTTCATTATTGTAGTTTATTATTGTACCTATCTGGAGTCTGAGGTCAGAAGGCAGCATGTATAAACCAGCACCAACAGCAAAGTCTACTTTTGATCTTGCGTATTGTAAAACATCTTGGTACCTTTTTATACTTGAAGGTAAATCAACTGTAGAATTAATGGCATCCTCTAAATTTGCTAAGTATTGTTTTTGTGCATCAAAACCAGTAGAAGGATCAGTTATGCTCGACCTTGTCTGTGCTTGCGAGCCTAGCAAACACCAAACGTAAGTACGAATAGAGTCGTTTATTCGTTCTATTCCCGCTCTAGTTAGACCCTTAGAAGTGTCTAAGATAAATGTTGTCCATGCTGTTTTATGCTCTTGCTCTATGGACCCGAGGTGAACAGCTGTGCCTGAAGAGAAAGATGTGTAAGGAGATTCCAGAGAGAACAGGAAATGCAGCTTCTAACTCACTTGCTCCTCCACCAAGTTTTTGGGCGAAAGTGGCCTAAAAGCCGCCTATTCCTGTTCTCTGACAAGTAACCAAAAAATAACGACCCTACAAACATACATACTGTGTAGGGTTATCCGTTTTCAATACTAATTTACTAAAGTTTTCAGAGAGTAACGTAGGGGAAAGTAGCCGTGGCTGAACACGTCCCATAGAGTAACGTAGGGAAAAGCAACTGTGGCTGAACGCGCCCCAACGTTGTTGGCCTGCTTAAGGCCTCTGCACTATCCGATTACTTACCGCGCGACTGGGCATGACAATTTTGAACCAACGCCAGTCTTATCAAATTAAGTGCCAGGCTTACAACACAGCTCTGCCTCGTCATTTCCATAAGTGCTGGGTTTACAACACAGCTCTGCTTCGTCATTTTTCATTGCTGGTGTTAAGCTGTAAAGTCGTATGTGTTTTCTGGAGACTTTAAAACTTTGGTTTGGTGCGTGTTAATATTTAATATTTTTTAAAAAATAATGGCAGCACGCGACAAACATATATATTGTAGATAAATAAAAAAAATACAATTTTTTAACATAAAAAATAGCAAACCCCCCCCCCCCCCTCCTTGAGCATGGCCGACTGTTGATTTAATTTTATTTGCAGGCGTCACTTTGGTCGACCATGCTTTTCAGGGGGGGAAACCCCAGGAGTATGTTTGCCCTGGGATTTTTTGGGTGGTGGTGGCTGGCCTCTGGTCTGGAATGGCTGGCCTCTGGTCTGGTCTGGATGGGGTGAACTGTGCCCCCACGACTCTGGATGGGGTGAACTTGACCCCCAAGACTCTGGTCTCACTTGAAACTCGAAACTGTGTGACCAACTAATGAGGGAAGTGCAGCCCTGAAACTCAGCAACTCCAAACTCCGAAAGTGTGACGCCTGCGGTGGCCAACCGACCACCAATAGCAAGTAGTTGAATTCTTATATTTAAGCTTACTTTTGGTGGTGCAATCCACGTGTGCAGGGAGACCACTCCATTACTACTTTTGTGATGCAATCGATAAAGCTGCGTGTGCGACCTCTAGACAGGTGCCGTGTGTTCTGTTTAGCAGGCTGTGCGCGTAAGTATGTGTGTGCGTGTGAGTATGCGTGTGTGTGAGTGTGAGTTTATGTGTGTGCGCGTGCGTGCGTGCGCGTTTGCGCGCTAGTGTGTGCGTGCGCGTTTGCGTGTGCGCGTGTGTGTGTGTGTGTGTGTGTACGCATGCGCGCGTGTGTGCGTGTGTGTGTGTGTGTGTATGTGTGTTGTGTGCAAGCAACGGCCAAGGCCTAACGCTCAAACCTGCTACTGTCCGTGGCTGTTTGATCTGCTTAAAGCTGAAAACACCAACACGGTACGATCAGCCCGAAAGGTAAAGCCTGATACACACCCACACATACATACACACAGCGTTCGCTCGCCGCTTGCCGTGTAATCATATGCCCCCTGTCAAACTACCGTCTCATTCTCACCTGTCGTTTCTCTCTCTCTTTCTGTGTGGTGGGTCTGGCTCTGGCTGGCCTCCGTAGTAAGTAATCGGATAGCGCGTAGTCCTATCGCATGATCCGCCCGGGGGTGTGTGTGTGTGTGTGTGTGTGTGTGTGCGTGCGCGCGCGCGTGTGTGTGTGTGTTGTTGTTCTTTGATTTAACGTCTTTTCACTTTAAAGTGATATTAGACAGTGTAACGTGTGTGTGTGTGTGTGTGTGCGTGTGTCATCACACTGTCACCTAGCGCGACAAAACACAGGGCTCACACATAATGAGACGCAGCCAAGTTCACAATAGGCCACTGAAAGTAACTTGTTCTAACATCCTCAAGACTAGTTTACAGCGCTTATTTCCCTTGGACCATTTTATGGAAGTGTATCCTGTTACTCACTTTTGAACAACTTGGTTGGTAAAGGTTAATCAAGTAACCTATAAGTTCATAAATAAGTTACCTCTAAGTTCCTAGTTAAGTTTTTTAATTAAGTTCTTGATCAAGTTCTTGATAAGTTCTTGATTAAGTCATCCTCTAAGTACAGCCAAGTTCTTATTATTGTCAAAAAAAATACAATCTATGTTTTTGTCTTAAATAGTAGATGCCTAATATAGTACACACACCCTCAAAAAACGCGTCATCGTTGAGGATGTCTTGCTCAGCGTTTTCTGCGCGAGATCGGTCAGCATAGATCTTAATGAAGTTCTTACATCCTAAGCAACCGCATTGATTACAATTCTGGTCTATGGAAATGTCTTTTATAGACTCCAGGTCTTTATTTATTGACTTCATCATTTTATAATACGCCATGATCTATTTTTATTAAAAAATTTTAAAATTAAGTTCTTAAAATATTATTGCATTATAAATGGATCAAAATGATGCTTTGTTATTGGCGGTTTTGGCGTGCTGTTGCCTTCTGTATTTAGCGGTTCAGATTTTTTTGATTGCTTTTGTTTCTGCTGCCATTGTGTATATATTTTATAACCGTAATAACTGCCCCCAACAGCAGCAATGGCGCCAAAAATGGCAACAGTTTTAAGTTCAATATTCCATGAAGACTTTGGGGCCCTTGTATCACATGGAGTTTTTATAGCAGGCATTGAATCAACTTGTTCTGGCGCTGGCGGTGTTATGTTTTCATGATGAGGTATATTCTGTAACATTAATTTTTTTTGTCTGTTCCACTCTGCTAATTTTTTTCCTGCTTTAACACGCCCAGGATGAGGATGCTTTTCACTGGCCCCCACCTGGTTCAGTGTTTTCTGATTCTGCTGATTTTCTGGCTTGGTTACTTTCTCCACCTGATTCTGGTTCTGATGATTTTCCAACTCGTTCATTTTGAAGGGAAACAAAATCTATATGATTAAAAGTTATTAATCCCATGATTAATGGCGATAACAATGTACCAAATCTATAGTATAAATCACATCCTAGAGACTCTAATGACTTTGTTAAAACTGGATCTTGCGTTAAATCATACGTAAGATCTTGTTCAGAATCAATAGGAGCAAATCTACTGACTAGTTTAGTGTACAAACTAAGAGCCGTTTGCCCCACACTTTTTACCATTCTCGACCCCAGCTGCGCCTCATACCTGTTATGATACTTTATAATGTCTTGTGGCGACACCTGTTGAATCTGTTCTATGCTGAATTCAGTTCCGAGGAACTGTTTTGTTTTTCCCACATGCTGCCAAAGAATACAGCCTTTCCTTTTTGGGCATAATAGCTGGGTCATCAACCGGGTCATTTGTAATCATAAGTTCAGGAAGGTTTAATAGATCATCGGTGTTCATGTTTTATTACTAAATATAATTATTTTTATTTTTTAAAATGAGCACTGAAAAAACTATTGCCAACCTTGTGTACCATTCTGCTGTTATTGGCGGCCTGAGTATAGGATACTCAATGCTTGGTAAAAGCTTGTTAAGAATTAAGCCAGCAGATCTTGGCAAACTAGACTTTGAGGATTCAGCAAAACTGATTGCTATCATTGCAGCTTCGTTTGCTACGAAAGATTTTCTAGTCAAGCAAGGAATAATTCCAGACAGTATAAATATGTAAATAAAAAATACATTTATAAAAAATGGCTTCACTCGCAATGATGATAGGTGGCGCTGTGGTGAATGCGCTTGCTTTTAGCGGAAGTAATTTCGCATTTAGTAAACTGCGGGATGACGGTGAGAGAAAAAGACATAACAAAGCTATGGAGCAACTAGCAGCTGCACAAGACGCCTATGAAAAGCAGAGACTTGAGCAGTTAGATTTTATTAATGACACACTGAAAAAACAGGGGCATGCAGCTTACATATTTAAAGATGTTGATCAAGCAATAAAACAATATTATCTAGTAACAGGCAAACCAATCCAGACATTGCCCCCACCAAAATTCAGTGACTTTTATCAACCATCAGAAAAACAAAAGATGCAAGAAATCGCGTTTATTGCCTTTGGTATGACCGTCGTGTATTTTGTTGCACATAATATTGGCTGAATAAAAAATGAACAAAATCTATTATTCGCCCAAAGGATATTGGAAGGGTATCACAGCAATACAAAAGCTAAGCCAAGCAGCAGGAGTCAGTGAACAAACAGCAAAGGAATGGTTATCTAAACAAGCGATTTGGCAAATTTATTTACCTGCACCTAGGCGAATACAGAGACCACACTTTGTGAACACAACTCCAAACGACACCCATCAAATGGACCTTCTATATTTACCCTCTGATACGATTAGACGAAAAAGATTTAAGTACGCACTCACAGTCATTGACATAGCTTCAAGATACAAAGATGCTGAACCATTAACACAAAAGAGTGCTTCTGCTGTTGCTGTCGCCATACAACTGATATACCAACGAGGTCCTTTAACTTACCCTCGCATGATTCAAGTTGATGATGGGAAAGAATTTAAAGGCCAAGTGAATCAATTACTGTTAAAACATAGAGTTACCATTAGAAGAGGCATTCCAGGAGTTCACAGATCACAGGCTTTAGTTGAAAACTTTAACAAACAGTTAGCCGAAAGACTTTTTTCCTACCAGTATCACAGAGAGCTGATTGACAATTCTCGCAACACAGAATGGGTTAGAAGACTGCCCTCAGTTTTGCGCGCAATGAATAATGAAGAATTTAAAGTCTAAAGCCAGTACAAGCAATCAAAAGAAAAACAATAAATGTTGCTGAAGACTCCAGTACACCCAGCAAACTATTACCGTTTGGTTTGAAAGTAAGGTACCTTTATTTACCGGGGAAGCAGAAGGGGACACTCGCATTAGGGCAACAGATCCAGTTTGGAGTGTTGATCCATATGAAATAAAAAGAATTGTAAAGATGAATCCGCCCGTGTATTATTTACGAGAAACTGACACAACGAAACAGCCAGCTCCTCAAAGATCTTTTGTAAAAGAAGAACTGCAGATAATCCCACCAGACACAGTTCCGCTAAGTTAATTTACGTAAATATATTTGAGTTTAAAATGGAAGCTCAGAAGGAAGCGCAGAACGAAACAAGAATGGTAAAGGAAGAGACCTTGAAAATGATGCGGGAATCATTTCATGCGTGTTCTGCTATTAAGGAAACATTTTCGAGGATTAATCAATGCATGCTAAATCATCCAGATCACCTACAACTCAAACCCCCAAATTGGGAAAAAGAATATCTTGAAATAATAAAAAAAATTCGAACGCATCAAGCAAACATGAGAAAAGATTTAAATGAATTGGATGAAGCTATGATTGATCTTATAATAAAAGTTGATGAAAAATATAAACCCCCCTGTTTATGCGGTCCTCCAGTGCCCGATTGCATATGAAAACTCTGGATTAATAAACACACGTTTTGTGTTTGTTCTATCTAACGACTTCTTTGTTACAACCGTTGTGTTGATCTCATGTAGATTAGATCGCAGTTTTACGTTGTCATGATGAAAAGTCTTATTGCCAAACATGCTTCTTTGTAGTTGTCATGTGATATGTTTGACTGCACAACGCTGCGAGATATTCCCTTTGCTTTCTTAATGATTTTCTCCTGGCTCGAAATACTGTACATTTTCGATCTTAACCAATAAACTCCTTAATCACCTTTCCAGATAATTCATCCTTCATCTTTCCTAAAACGTTCTTGTTAGTAATTGAATGTAAAGGTGCCTCTTTAGGGTAATCGGACGTGTCGTACCATCCTGCATGCCCTTTAGCTACTTCGATTTCCATGTCTTTATAGATGTCTTCAGTAGGGATATCTATAACAAAACTGTCTGTATCTGTGTAAAAGTACTCTGGACTCGGGATACAGGGGTTTAAAGTAGTCATAAAGAAATTCTAACATTAAAAGCTTTGATAATTCTAAAACAGTAAACCCAATAAAACAGGTTTGTCCAATTTGACTTTCTTTTTTTTCATCATTATACCAAAAAGCTGGTCATGAAATCTTTAAAGTCCTGATAATTAGGTTTTGAAGTTAGCTTAATTGCTTCGCTCTCTTTGGTGACTAATCTGACATCTTTGCGCTTGTGTGGATTCTCCATAGTCTTTCCAAAACAGCTGTTGTTCATCAACTTGAAAAAGTCTTTTTCTGAAGCATCTGTGGATTTAGTTCTGAGATCAGTGTTCTTCATGATGTATGGTTTCATGAACTGTTCTTGATCAAAAGCAATTATGCGATGAACAGCCGTCAACTTCAAACCATGTCTTAAATAAAATTGTAGAAGCCTGTAATGACAGACATAATTTTTTTTGCCCCGAAGATTAGGCACAAGTTTAGGCGGCTCTCTTGGATCCATCTTTAGACTTTCTGCTGCTAATGGGTAGTCATTATGTAGGTCATGGAGTTCATGAGGATATTCTAAGTCAACTTCTAGAATGTATCCATGCTGTTGATTGGGCGCCAAACGCCCAACCACTTTAATGCCTTTTGAATATTATTCGGATTGCCGCCTGTGTACATTTTAAAGTTGCGTAATGGAAGCGATTGCGCCATAGCCCATCCATACAGATTATTTGCATCTAATACATGAGATAGTTAGACCTTTTACTCGGATCATAGTCGTCCAAGTATTTGTTGTTTGCTTTACAGTAATGATGCGACGCCATACTAATTCCTCCACGCAATCCGTTTTCAATCATCTGAATCATTGATAGGTCAGACAATAAATCAATCTGTACTTCAGTAAACTTTAAGAAAGCGTCCCAACTCATCCCAGGCGCAGAAATATAATGCGCGGGATCCAAACTGTAATGTTTCATGCAGTCTTTCTATAATTTTCAAAAACGTCCGCCAACAAACATGTATCAGCCATCAAGTAGGAATCGTGATAGTCTCCCATCGTTTTACAATCTAACTTCTGCCATGCATCTTGAGCATGCTGGTAATCTGAATCACTGACCCCCTTTCCTCTAAGACTAGAAAAGAACGCGCCTTTAGGAGGAAGTGTATCTTCGTCAAACCTTTCCCAACTGTTCATGTACTCATAAGGATAAACGCCCTTTCTAACGAGAGTCGGGTCAAAATATTCTTCCGTTATTGGGCAGGACTTTAAGGACATAGCCAGTGCCTCTAATGATCCCATCATGTGCTGCATAGAGTCATAAAAAGACATGTTATTTAAAGTGAAACACATGTACTTTTCTGATGACTGTGCAATGCATGACACCCTGAAGGCATCGTCCACTGCTTTCATTATTAAGGTGGGAGTCGTAACCCCGCAAGTTGTGAAAGAATATGGGCAGCTTCCATGTCTTTGGTTCAAACTTTAGTTGAAGATTGCATTTGTTGTGCGCAGCTCCTCTGAACTTTCCGCTAATGTGATCATGGTCTCTTACTGTTGGATTCGCTGCGTCTGATGAGAGGCCTAAACCACAAATCCAACAATGTGTGGCTGATTTATACTGTTGTTGGTCTTCAGACGTCATCACGATTTCAGATAAATTCGATTATTAGAACAATCATTACGCACTTGCTGCATGCGTTCTAAGAAGTATTCTGCAGCATTAGGCCTCTTATATAATTCTGCTTTGAATGAACGCCATCCGACCTAACAATAATGAAAGCAAATGAACAAATCTGATGATTACTCACTATGGCTGTTTTAGGAAGTCTCTGGGGGGTTGGGCCTTCATAAGGAACAATAAGCGATTCGAAGTCTGCGTAAACAATGTATGGACTTGTTTGCAGTTTTTTCCAGTTCTTAAAAACTAACTTTAGATCCGGGTGGGGGCGTAATTAGTTCTGTATTACAGTCTACAGAACTTTTACAATGTTTTATATGTTCACTCGCGGCTTGAACAGATGGAACTCTTGTTAAACATTTTCTACAGAATTCTTGCTTAAGTCCTTGCTTTGAAGTATGCCGCAATAATCTACTCATTGTGTGTATTAATGTGTAATGTGGTAGCCCCGCTGGTGAAAGCATCAGTAGTAAGTCAACATGATTTTTGTCTGGCTCGCCAATCGTTGGGCTATTCTTAGACACTTAATAGGCTGTAGATTTGTTTCCTCATCTCATGTGTAGATATTAACAGTTATTGGTTTGTTTTGTTCTTCAAACTGATCAATAGAATCCACGCTAACGGGAAAGGATATTCCACTAAAGTTAAGATCATTGATGTAATCCCAATAGTTAGACACTCTTTCTGCGTTTTTGCGGGCGTGATGCAGCCTTGCGAGAACACACCACATAAAACATTTGTCGTCCGAATTCTTTATGTTTAGAACTGCTCTTTTTGCGACTAATGCTGGAGGTAGTGGAATGTAAGCCCTGCCTACAATCGGCGCATACTTAGCCTGTTTTAATCTGATCTCTAAGACTTCGCCCTCTGACCAGCCAGAGCCTCTCATTTTGGCTTCTTCAGCGGCAGCGTCAAACTGTGTAAGCAGTTTCGTCTGCCCAACCGGTGTTAAGTCATTACGAGAAAGAATAGTCTGCTGTTTAGTCGAGACCCAGACTTCAAGATTTTCTTCATTTATTGTTACATAGTCGATTAAAACAGCTAACATTACTTTAACTGGCGGGTCTATTGTTAGTTTGCCTGGAACTTGAGAAATAGCATGAACAACACTTGCCTGTACGTTTGTTGGGTCAATGACTTCTAAATCAATATCATTCAGTGCTCTTGATAAACGCTCTCTCTCAAGCATTCCTTCAAACAATTCGTCTTGTCCTTCATATATCTTAGCCATGTTGAGTTTCTTTTCTAACTCAAAATATTTATTTAAATTAAAAAAAAATACTTAATCAGAATCAATATCAACGGTCTTTTTGTGCTTGGACTCATAAACTAAAGTATAAACGCCCTTTGATGTTGTTACTGTGAGCTGTTTAGAACAGAGTTTAATGTCTCGTTTACTTTTTTTAAACATTCCTTTTTTATCTGCTCGGCGTCTGGCTGTTGAGAAAAACTTGCCCTCGCCTTTCTTTGAAGATCAAACTTTTGTCTTTTATAGTCATCAAAATCGGCCTGTAAACGACTAAATTCTTCGTCCGTGATGTTTGAGTCAACTAGTGCTTTATTTATTGTCAGTTTGAACGAACTAAGTTTAGCTGTTATTAGTTGAACCATAGCTGTGTGCTTTTGGAGTTTAGTTTTTTAATTTTTTGCTACCAGCACTTACAGCTAATGAACACAGGCCAAGAGCTAAAGACACCCGCCTAGAGGTAAAGCTAACGGTGCACCAACACCTGTTGCTAAGAAACCAACACTTGTTCCTGCCGATAGTGCACTCAAAGTCGATGCTCCAGTATTAACATATGTAACAGCATTACAGGCGGCAGAATACCTTCGTCTGGTTTTGCTGTATTTCGAAAGGTCTTGCTCTAGTTTTTGTTGCATTTGCGTAATGTTGGTTAATCTGAAGGTTTTTATGCCGGGGGTTTCTACTATCTCTTCTTTAGGCGGCTCTGGCGCTGTAGGCACATTTGGATAAACCTGAACAGACATGCTTTTTATAAAATAAAAAATAATTTAGTATTGTATATTTTCAAATCTGTTATCCTTAATATTTAGCTGCGCATCATATATTAAAAACAAATGTACATTAAGTGGTTTATCGGCTTCTTCTTCTTTATCAATTTGAATGTTTATTACGTCTCTCACAGTTCTCCGCTTCCATGTAACTGATTATCCTCCGTTGACCTTAGGTCAATCCATAAACCGTATTTTGTTGTTAAATAATCATCAAGTCTTACACTGTGAAGGTGTAGATCTTTAGACACAAGGTCAACTGTTGGATTTCTACACCTCCCACCTCCAAACAGTTTTCTTATTTCATCAAAATGCTGATAAGGTTTAAGCCCACTAGCATAGATTTGGTTAGGGCTACCCTCAATTGAACATTGTACTTTCGTTATTTTTGGATTAAAAAACTTTTCACTTCCTCTTTTGAATGGTTCCTCATCTTCGCACAGCAATAAAATACCTTTAAGCGATCTTGCTGCGACACTAAAACTAAAATTCCATATAGTGTCTGCCCTGCTTCTGGGATATGTTGTATGATGAATCACTCTTTCGTAATATATTGCTAATTTTGACTGATATTGTTGCTGGATCAACCTCGCTAATTCAGAGTTGCTAACAACGTCAAACTCTAACGAAATGTCAGAAATGCTGTACTTTGCTTCGGCGTCTGATGATTTGATAACCCGTTTGTATTCATTAAAAGTTAGTTCATATGACAATCTGTCTTTTAATGCTCCTTGAAAGTATGGCGCATGCGCTTTTAACAACTCAAAATCTAAGGGAATGGAAAAGCGATTTCCATACGCAAAATTTACAGCTACATACTTTTTGCCGTCTTTAGTATCTGCAGCACCTATTCTATGTTTTAGTGCTTCTTCATTTTCTATTCCTTGAAACGCAAGATCGGCCCTTTCATTCGTGGTTAGCCATAGATCGGAATAGGTTAAAATATGTCTGCATTGTGCAAAGAAAATATTTCTTGCCCCTCAAGTTTTATAGAAATTTTCTTAACGATTGCCCGCCCCAGATTCTGTACAACTGTCCTGTTTGGGTCTGTTGTTGAAGCGAGTTCTATTTTGAAAGTAAGCCGTGCAGAGCCTGGCACAATCACATCACCCGCTCCTAGGTCTGGAAATTTGACAGTAAGAATTTGATCTGCATCAATAGTAGATGGATTATTTGGAACAGTAATATTCCGCTTATTTCCCTTCACGCCAAAGGGTTCTTTCAGTCTTCTATGCGGGTCAAGAATCGAGCCATGTGCTTGCGACATTTTTATGAAGCAAAATAAAAAGTTAAATATTTAAAAACATGGCAGGCATTGAAGGTGAAGAGATTATGATGTTTTTGATCTTGGAGACGACATGAGTGAAATGATCCCTTTAACACGGCATCGCTCAACGGCCACAATGCGGAGTGAATTAACAGAAAGTACGGTCGGAGCATTTTACAAAAGTTTAGGTCAAGAACCTCCGAATTTATAGACCCAAATGATTTTGAATTAAAAGATGGCCATTTGTTTGTGAACAACGATCAAGGGCAACTTGTTCGGCTTACAACTAAACCAGACCCATCAAAGTTTTTAGCCAAGAGTACAATTATACAAAGACTCAGCGCGAAAGATCAAAATCGCCTTGGTCTTGTTAGACCAAAATTAAGGGCAGAAGCAGTTGCTAAACTTCAAAAACACTACAAGAACTCCCGACAGATAACCAAATGCAAAACATGGAACTTAAAGAATTAAATCAATCGGCAGACGAATTAATAAATGTAATAGAAGCAGAAGCCAGTTTTTCGGAAGAAACAGCGTTTAAAGACTATACACGACTCACCGCTACCCATGCGAGAACTAACGGCCCTTGATCATGCTTTGAGAAGCATCAGAGGCGAATTAACAAACAATTTAGCAAAACTAGGTGAACTAGATGAGCATATAAAAGAGAAAAAGAAAAACTCGTTGAGGCTGATGACGCCAACTTAGAGTCTGATATTAAAGAAAGAATAACCCAAAGACTAAAAGATCTTGAACAAGAGAGATCGGCAAGACTAGAAGTGTTGTCTACTAACCAAAAACAATTGCGAACTCAAGTGAGCAGAATAAGAGAAACTATCCAAAGAATTTTATATGAAGACACAACGCTAGCAGAACGAATACGAATACTGTTTAGAGAGCAGGGTGTCACATTTGTAAGCGTTATAACTGCCTTAGGATTTGCAATAAGTACATTGGTGTTGGCTATTACAGGCGGCGGTGGCAAAAGTTCAGTGCCTCCGCCGCCATCGCCTCCATCACCGCCTGATAAATCGTGGGTAAAAAAACAGCTTGATCATCTTGCGAGTTTATTAAAAAAATTAGCTGGTAAAGCTATAGACTCTTTACCAGGTATATTAGGGAGTATTGCTAGCTGGCTTTTGTTACTGCAAGCAAAGTAGTTGGCTTTATGGCCGAGAACTTATGGGCATTAGTTCTCTTAATAGTTGGGTTAATATTTAGTAAGATAAAGACCAAGTAATCCTAGGCCAGTTAATCCAACAACAAACGCTGTCTTTTCATATTCATGGTCATCGTGAACAGAGCCCACGAGCTTTGCTGAGTCTTCAACGACCTTTGGGCTTTGGACCTCGGGGATTGGATGACTTAATCTTGGGTGTTTGCTTACTGCTTGCAATATTACTGGCTCAGAATTTATGTCGTTTTTCCCAACCTTCTGTTCATTGCCTGCTATAAGAATTTCATTATTATAGTTTATTATTGTTCCTATCTGGAGTCTGAGGTCAGAAGGCAGCATGTATAAACCAGTGCCAACAGCAAAGTCTACTTTTGATCTTGCGTATTGTAAAACGTTTTGGTACCTTTCTATACTTGAAGGTAAATCAACTGTAGAATTAATGGCGTCCTCTAAATTTGCTAAGTATTGTTTTTGTGCATCAAGGCCAGTAGAAGAATCAGTTATGCTCGATCTTGCCTGTGCTTGCGATCCTAGCAAACACCAAACGTAAGTACGAATAGAGTCGTTTATTCGTTCTATTCCCGCTCTAGTTAGGCCCTTAGAAGTGTCTAAGATAAATGTTGTCCATGCTGTTTTATGCTCTTGCTGTAGGGACCCGGGCTGAACAGTTATGCCTGAAAAGAAAGATTTGAAAGGAGGATGCCAGTCATAGTTATACTTTCTGTGCGTGCCCGAAAATAAAGCTCGCCTAGGCCATGATTAAGATCCAACTTTTGTCTAAAGGCTGTCTTGGTCTTAATATTAAATTCGTTACAAATCCTTTCAAAAGCCTTCATGTCTATTCTGTTGCTTAATGGATTAAACGATTTGTCATTTGGTAATGGCGCTTGCAATTCAGCCAAAATACGTCTAAGGGTTGTAATAGAAATGAAATCTGTACACTGACCTCACAAAGGATCATGGTGATTTAAATGATCAGCATACGACACTCCACACCCAGTTGATGCGCAAAACACAGCAAAGTTTAACTGGTTCTGATAAAACTGCATCGGATGACTAAACCACGCTTTCTTGATGTGGTCGTTTTCAATAGGGGGGTTAAGGTAGCTCTTCAATGGAGTACTCACCTTTTTATGAAAAGTGACAGTCTGGGTCACAGCAATGTCGAGAGTATCAGTTGTTATGTTTTTAAGATTGTAGTGCGGCCCCCAACAGAATTTTGCCCCAGTATATTTGAATGCACTCATTTTTATTTGGGTTTAAAAAATGTTTGTAACAAAAACAATCAAGACCCCCCTTTGTTTTTAGAACATGCTGTTAAGAAGGGTTTTGCGGAACCAAAAGGTCGGCTCCATGAAAATTCTACAAGTCTTTTAAGGGTTTAATATAAGCGAACCAAGGAAAATAATAGGGTTTTAAAAATTTAAAAAATCAGGGAACAAAGTTAGCATTTAAAACCATCCTGAGGGTTTTTTCGGGTTTTGTCACTAAAAAAAAGCAACGGTAACTTTACTTACTCTAAAACTTAAAAATGCAAATCTAAAAAAAAATGTTAACTTTCAAGCCTAAGAAAAAGGAGGTTACTTTTTTGATAAAGGCTAGCTAAAATGTTTGGCTTTACGGCTAAATTATAGATTTTGAGTTACCCCGACAAAACTACTTATGGGGGGAAAGTCCGGTCGATCTTGCATTAATTCTTCTCTAGTTCATTTGGATGAGGAGCATGATGAAAATTTATGATGGAAGGCCCTCAATGTTTTTGGCTTTCCCTCAGGGAAAGCTGCATATTGCGGGTTTGAAAATTTACAATTTGCTAATTTCAGTTTAAAAGGATTAGTTTGTGGGGGGGTTGGTCTTTAATATAAAAATCAAAGCAAAGCGGGGGGGAAAATTGTAAATGTGAAACCTACAATTGTTTTGGGGAAAAAAAAATAAGTTGTACTAAAAAATAATGTTGCGGGGGCCGAAGAATCTGGAGTTTCATTAGCGCCCGTGAGGTGATAACTTTAGAAATTAAAAGACCCTTTGGGCTTGCGGCTTTGAACAAAAAAGGTGAGATGGGGCTTTGTATGGTTTTTGGGAATAAAGTGGGGATTTTAAACGCAAAGAGGTTTGGCGACAGCAAAAGTTTCTGAACTGAAAAATGGCAATTTTTTGGGCAAATAATGTTGGCCCGTATGAAAAAAAATGTTCGAAAACCCGACCTCAAATGGCATTAGAACCATTTGAATGGGATATAAAAATTTTAAAACATAAGCCATTTGCTTTTTTTAACCATCAAAAAAATTTTTAGAAAAGCATTCAACTCTGGCCCTTTTCATGTAAGCCTTATGCCAGACGACAATAGTCGGAAAGAAATTGAAATAACGCCGTATGAAAAAAAAACAGTACATCCTCCACAGAAGAGAAAACATTTTTGAAAGATGCTTCTACAAAATTACAGTTCATTCCGCAAATGAAATTAGGAGACACGTTCACAATGATATTTGAAATTTCTGTCTTAAAAGATGAGGCGAGGAATGGGGCTGTGGGCGTTAGTGACGTCCTTTAAAAGGAATTCTAATTAGCTGGCAAAACTTAGACGTTGAAAAACTTAAAGTTACTGTCGTCGTTCTTCACAATGGCGAGGATATTAAGGTCATAACAACAAGCAACAAAATCAATATTAGTCTAAATAGAAACAATCTTACAGCACTGAATTGGATTAATCTTACACATTTAGGCCTTATTGGGTTTTATTATACTGAACAAGTTTTGACAGAGAGCATGATAAAAACAATAACTGGATTAGATTAAGTTCTATTATAAAACTATGGAGCAGTTAAACTTTATGACAAAAACCCCTCATTGTTCATTAATTTGTGGACAGACTGGTTGTGGAAAAACAATATTTGTCCTCGACCTATTACAAACAGTTTATCGCTATAATTTTAATCATATTGTGATTTTCTGCCCAACATTTAAAATGGAACAAAGCTATCATGATAGAAGGTTTTATATGGACAGATGATGACATATATTTAGTTGATCCTTGCAATAAAACTGAGTGAGTGTTTAGAACAGTTTTATAGACTGTTTGAAGGAACGCAGACACTATTTATTATAGATGACTGTTCAGCAGAAAGAGACATAGTTAAAAAGAGAAACACTTTATCAAAACTAGCTTTCAGTGGAAGACATGCTAGAATAAGTGTGTGGATTTTATCTCAAAAATATAACTCAGTTTTAAAAGACTTTAGAGAACAGTTAAAGACTGTAGTTCTATTTCACATGAAAGACAGAGACTCATTTGATGAATGTTTGCGCGAAAATGATGTTATTGAAAATGATCAGGAAAAACATAGGATTAAGCAAAACTGAAATCTGAAAAGTTTAGTAAATTAGTATTGAAAACAGATAACCCTACACAGTATGTATGTTTGTAGGGTCGTTATTTTTTGGTTACTTGTCAGAGGGAAAAGGAAAAGGCGGCTTTTAGGCCACTTTCCCCCAAAAACTTGGTGGAGGGCAAGTGAGTTAGACGCTGCATTTCCTGTTCTCTTTCCAGTCATAGTTATACTTTCTGTGCACGCCCCAAAAATAAAGGGTGCCTAAGCCATGATTAAGATCCAACTTTTGTCTAAAGTCTTCCTTAACATTAATATTAAATTCGTTACAAATCCTTTCAAAGCCTTCATGTCTACTCTGTTGCTGAATGGATTAAACGGGTTTGTCATTTGGTAATGGTGCTTGCAATTCAGTCAAAATACGCCTGAAGGTGTAATAAAAATGAAATCTGTACACTGACCCCACCAAAGGATCAGGGTGATTTAAATGATCAGCATATGACACTCCACACCCAGTTGTTGCACAAACACAGCAAAGTTTAACTGGTTCTGATAAAAACTGCATCGGATGACTAAACCAAAATTTTGGGATGTAGTCTTTTTTAATAGGGGGGTTAAGATATTTGTCCAATGGAGTACTAACCTTTACTTGAAAGACGTCAGACTGAGTCACAGAAATGTCGGGGTGTTAGTTGTTATATTTTTAAGATTGTTAGTGCGGCCCAACAGAATATTTTGCATTAGTATATTTAAACGCGCTCATTTTTATTTCGTTTAAAAAATGTTTGTAACAATAACAACTCAAGACCGTCCTTCGTTTTTAGAGCATGCTGTTAAGAACGATTGCGGAACCAAAATGGTCGCACTCCATGAAATATTCTACAAAGTCGTATGGTTTAATATAACTGAATCCAAGAAGAATAATAAGATTCTAAAAGTTGACAAATCAGGGAACAAAGTTACCCAGTTAACCATACCTGATGGTTATTACGGGTTTTGTTCGCTAAAAGAAGAAATGAGTAACTTCGACATTACTCTCAAACTTAAAATGCAAATCTAAAAATAATGTTATCATTCAACCTGAAAAAGAAGAAGTAGGTTACTATTTTGATAGAGAGCTAGCTAAAATGTTAGGCTTTACAACTGACAATCGACCCACCCATAGTTTTAGAGTTGCAGCAAACAAAAACTACTTATGAGAGGGGAAAGTCCGCTCGATCTTGCATTACATTCATTACTCTATGTTCATTTGGATGAGCTGAGCACTGATGAAAACTTATATGATGGAAGGCCCTCAACTGTTTTAAGAGCTCTTCCGTCAGGGAAAGCTGCATATTGCGATTATGAAATTATACAATTCCCTAATTTACAGTTTAAAAGATTTAGTTTGTGGGAGGGTCGGATCATTTAATATAAAAATCAAAGACAAAGCGGGGAAAGTTGTGAAATGTGATAACCTGCACATTGTTTTGGAAATAAAATAATAAACTGTACTAAAAATAATGTCGCGTGGGCCAGAAGAATCGGGAGTTACATTAGCGCCTGTGAGGTGTATAACTTTAGAATTAAAAGACCTTGCAGACGTTGCGGACTTTGAACAAAATGGTGAGATAGGCGCTTTGTATGGTTTTGAGTACACTAAAGATGGTGATTATAAACGCAAAGAGGTTGGCGACAGCAAAAAGGTTTCCTAAACTAGAACAACTGCGCAATCTAGAGGCAAATAATGTTGGCCAGTATGAATATAAAATAGTTCGAAAACCTGACCTCAAATGGCACTTAGAACCATATTTAGAAGGGACATAAAATTTGAATTCATAAGCCCATTTACATTTTTTAACCGTCAAAAAAGTTTCAGAAAAGCATTCAACTCTGGCCCTTTACATGTAAGTCTTATACCAGAGGACAATAGTCGTAAAGAAATTGAAATATACGCCGTATGGGAATAAACAGTACATCCTCCACAGAAAAGAAACAGTTTTAAAGGACGCTTCTACAAAATTACAGTTCTTTCCACAAATGAAATTAGGAGACACGTTCACAATGATATTTGAAATTTCTGTCTTAAAAGATGAGGCGAGGAATGGGGCTGTGGGCGTCAGTGACGTCCTTTTTAAAGGAATTCTAATTAGCTGGCAAAACTTAGACGTTGACAGTCTTAAAGTTACTGTCGTCGTTCTTCACAATGGCGAGGATATTAAGGTCATAACAACAAGCAACAAAATCAATATTAGTCTAAATAGAAAGAATCTTACAGAACTAAATTGGATTAATATTACACATTTAGATCTTATAGGGTTTTATTATACTGAACAAGTTTTGACAGAGAGCATGATAAAAACAATAACTGGATTAGATTAAATTCTGTTATAAAACTATGGAGCAGTTAAACTTTATGACAAAAACTCCTCATTGTTCATTGACTTGTGGACAGACTGGTTGTGGAAAAAACAATATTTATCCTAGACCTATTACAAACAGTTTATCGCTATAATTTTGATTATATTGTGATTTTCTGTCCAACACTTGAATTTAACAAAGCATATCATGATAGAAGGTTTATATGGGCAGATGATAACATATATTTAGTTGATCCTAGCAATAAATTGAGTGAGTGGTTAGAATACTTTTATAAACTGTTTAAAAGAACACAGACACTATTTATTATAGATGACTGTTCGGCAGAAAAAGACATAGTTAAAAAGAGAAACACTTTGTCAAAACTGGCCTTCAGTGGAAGACATGCTGGAATAAGTGTGTGGATTTTATCTCAAAAATATAACTCAGTTTTAAAAGACATTAGAGAACAGTTAAAGACTGTAGTTTTATTTCACATGAAAGACAGAGACTCATTTGATGAATGTTTGCGCGAAAATGATGTTATTGAAAATGATCAGGAAACACATAGGATTAAGCAAAAACTAAAATCTGAAAAGTTTAGTAAATTAGTATTGAAAACGGATAATCCTACACAGTATGTTTGTTTGTAGGGTCGTTATTTTTTGGTTATTGAAGTCTTACTTGTAGAGAACTAATAAATATTATTCTGGCGTCAGCCGGTCTCAACCCGGTCGAAACTGGTTGAGACCGGGTTGAGACCGGGTGAGCCAGAATGAATATTTATTAGTTCTCTCGGAGAAAGA